>CABHPH010066925.1:16090-29580 GCA_902168325.1 Peromyscus nudipes | reverse complement strand
TATATACGGAGAGAGGGAGAGAGTGATCATATATATATATACATATATATACGGAGAGAGGGAGAGTGATTATATATATATATATATATATACATATATATGCGGAGAGAGGGAGAGGAGAAAGACATCTTAAGAAACAAAGATAAAGGGGAATGTAGTGAAATAAATAAATGTGACATAAGCAGAAATGGGGGGATTATCTGGAGGAAGAAAGGGAACCAAAAGAGTGAAATGTCAGGGGACACAGGAGAGGTGATGAGGTGGTGTATATAAGAACAAAGTATGATTCTCTCTCCAAATATATACTATAAGGAAACCCATTATTTTGTAAACTGACCTAAAAATTTAATTCAAAAACAATAATAAATGAATCATGTTGGGCTAAGTTTTGAGCATCACTTAACCTATTCCAGGCACAGTGGAATGAAGTTGAAAGCATGGGAGATGGTGACATGACGGCAGGCCTAATGCTGCCAGAGATAGTTGTTGATTTCCAGGGTTGATAAACACTTCAGCAGGTAAAGATTCTTGGGATCAAGCCTCATGGGATAATAAGTTCCTTCCCCAGAACCCAGAGAGAACTGACTCCTAAAATTTGTACTCTGACCTCCACACTGTTGCCAGGAAATACATATACACTATAGTGGTATTCTAATTGTACTGAAATGTGATTTTATTTGTATGTTAATAAATAAAGTTGCCTAGGGGTCAGAGCTATTAGCAAGCCATAGCGAAAGCCAGGGCGGTGGTGGTCCACACCTTTAATCCCAGCACTTGGTAAGCAGAACTAGGTAGATCTCTGTGTGTTCAAGGATACAGCCAACATTGGAGACACACGCCCTTAATCTCAATACCAACCATAGAAAACCTGGAGGTCTATACAGACAGGCAGTAATGAGGCAGTCATGTAGTTGGGTTTACAACCAATGAGAAGGCAGAATGGAACTCTTATTTAAAGGCGAATGCACAGGGAGTAGTCCCTTTTTTCGGAGAGGTCTCTTGGCGGAAGAAGTTGGTGGCAGCGGATAAGGCTCCTAGCTCTGACCTCTTGGGCTTTTTCATCTTTACATTGGCTCTGTGTTTCTTATTTAATAAGGCGGTTGGTTACATCTACAATACACAAATGAATAAAAAAATTTTAAAAATCTTTAAAATATGTTATCTCTATAAATGTAAGTTTTAATTGTCAGCTTGACAAAAATTGGGAAGAAATTTTCAATGAAGGATTGTCTGCATTTTGTTGCTTTTGTGTACCTGTCTGTGGAGAATTGTCTTAATTAATGTGGGAAAATGTGACCACTGTGGACAGCACTATTCTCTAGTAATGAAGTCCTAAACTGTAGTGACATATTGTGTACCACAATAAAACTTATCTGGGGATCAGAGGACAGAGCCAGCCACTATATTAGACATAGAGGCCAGACAGTGGTGGCACACACCCTTAATCCTGTCACTCAGTAGGCAGAGATCCATCTGGAACTCTGAGTTCAAGGCCACAATGGGAACAGAGCCAGGCCTGGTGGCACATGAGATCTCATACACTTGGGATCTCATGTCCTTGCTTGGGAAGCACACACACCTTTAATCTCAGGAAGTGATATGGCAGGGCAGAGAAAGGTATATGAGGCGTGAGGAAACAAGAACTCTTTCTTTAGACTGAGGATTTCGTAGAGGTAAGAACTCGTGACTGGCTTGCTCTGCTTCTCTGATCTTTCAGCTTTCACCCCAATATCTGGCTCTGGGTTTTCTATTTATAAGACCTTTTAAGATTCATGTTACCCTAAACTGTGTAAATATGGAAAAATCCATCAGAGTGCAAGCATACAAGCAGGTGAACGTGCAAACATTGATTTCTCTCTGCCTTTCACCAAAGACGTGATGTGGCTAGTTATGTTCATCCCTTGACCTCCCCAAAATTAGGGACTGTAAGCTAAGACAAACACTTTCTCTTCTAAGTTGCTAAGGTAATTTTTTTCACAGCAACAGAAATGAAACTGAAACAGTGAAGTGCACTGGTCAGTTCAGAGATGTTGCTCATCGTGATTGTAACCTTGTGATTCTTGCCAAGAAGATTCTTCAGGTCTTACCGTCTTTCCTCTTTAAACTACCCCAGGTCTTCTGTATGAACAGACATATTTATAGTGAGGATGGTAAGTGCAAGGCTTCAGCAACTCTCATCTCCATGGGCCCCTTCATCAGGCTTCTATCTAAATTTATTTTTGGAATTCTACGTGCTTTTTCTAGAAAAATGGATCCTGAGGAACTGACCAAGCTCCAAGTCCCTCCTTGGCCCTGGTCCGGTTCCAGTTGTTCTCTCGTATGTTCTTGTTCTGCTTTCATCAGTTATTTATCTTACTCTGCAAAAATATAAAATAGTCCCTCTTCATAGCATGGAGAATAGCCCTGAGTATTCTACCTCCTCAGGGTACTGGACATGAGGGATGAATCCCATGCCTGAGCATTTAAGTCACTCCTTTTCCAAAGATCAATATTTTATTAGTCCAATTTTGCTCACAGGTATTCATATGAATATAAACTCACATGTACCCACACTTCAGGAAGAAGGTGTCTTAGTCACTGTTCTGTTGCTCTAAAGGGACTCCATGACCAGGGCAACTCTTACAAAAAAGCATTTACAAAAAACTCTTACAAAAAGAAAGCATTTGAGGGCTTGGTTACAGTTTATGAGCCTCATCAAACCAACACAAAAGGCATCTTTATAATGGAGACATCTATGAGTTATCAACATAAGATGAGAAGGCCAGGGTATGGGTACCACTGACCCTCAGCACAGTTCTGTCCATGAGGTCACCCACTGTGTTAAACACGTTCGTTGAAGCTCTTTAACTTGCATGTGAGGATCTTCGGAGCTACATCTCTGGCTCTTTTCAAATGGAAGAAAGCTGACACCAGATTTCCTCTTTGCCAAATCTTTTTCTCAAGACAGGGATGCTGTGGTGCTGTTCCTGCTAGCTGGGGAGCAGGAGCTGCAGAGGACAGGAAGAGGACTCCAGGAAAAGAGCGGTTAACAGCTGTGCATTCAGCCAGCCTGTGAGCACCCTTTCCGAAGAATGATGAAGTACTTCATTCCTTACTCAGCTCCCGTAATCACTCTTATTCCTTATCTAAGGAACCACATTTTTACAAGTAAAATTATAAAAGGAAAGTCGCCTTTCAGGTTTAGATTTCTTCCCCTCTAAATGTGGGAAAGAAAGAAAGTGGGTGTTTTTTAAAAGTAGTATAAATGGGGCTTTTAACCTAAAAGTTGATTTCACTGCTATACAGTTGAAACAGTTAATTCAAAGGCATTTGCCAAGGGGTGTTTTCATCTGAAGGTCTTATGGCACTGAGTGTTTTTGTCTCAGTTTGCCAATGTAGAGAATATACTCCTGAACCTGTTGCCTGTACACAGGACAAAACATTTTCATATAAATAATCAAGTGTTTTACGGGGTAATCCTTTGTTATTGAAATCATTTCAAGGGCTAAGTAATATAATTAAATATAATAATTAAATGTAATTAGAACTATTCCTCTTCCCTAACTAAAAGCAATTAAAATAAATACACAGGACCCATAGTTAACTGGGTGAAAAAAAGTATTTAATCAAATTGTAATTCCATATAAGTACCAAAATGGGCATTAACACAGGAACAGTGAGGAAATGCATGCAAACCAGGCCCTATACTCTGTCAGAACCACTGAAGCATACACGGGGATAAGGGAACTGAAGCAGGGGACTCTGGATGCTGCCACTGAGGACCCAACCTGACTAAGAGAATACAGAGCAGTGGGGAAAAGGTACACAGAGTGGTGAGAGAAGATGACAGGAAGGATACACACAGCAGTACAAAAGGAGGAAGGTAAAGGTATGGTTAATAAAAAATCAAAACAGACCAGAGTGCTAGGGATTACCCATAAAATAAGTCCTGAGAGGAACAGTGTGATTATAGCTTGCAGTGTTGACATACAAGTGAGCATGTTCAGTGTGTGGTTAGAAATGTATCAGGAGGGGCTGCAGAGACGTCTGACTGGTTAAGAGTGCTTATGGTGCAAACATGAGGGCTAGAGTTCAGCTCTTACCATCCATATAACAACTTGAAAGTTCAGTACACACCTGTTATCTCAGGCCTGAGTGGCAGGAAGAGAGGAGAATCACGAGGGTCCTGCTGGATTCAGCCAATTAACTGAGCCTGCCTCAAAGACTAGGAGTGGAGAGACAGAGGATACCCAACGTGTAAGACACAGAGAGGCGGGGCGGGGATAAATAGTTTTTGAAAAGGAATTTCTGGAGCTTAGATAAGACACTGGTAGCATTTTCATTATAAAAGTGTTGCTTAAAAGCAATCCTAGACCGTGAACCTGGACAGGCACAAAGACGGGGAAGGAGGCTGCATGTACAAGAGTGAGGGGTCAACGTGTTTGTGCGCCACACGCAAGCTGTGAACACAAGACGCTCTGGATCCCAGGAAGTCCAAAGTCAAAAGCACACCGACTGGGTTCCCGCTGAAGACGTGCCTCCTGGTTTGTGCAGCTAGCTCGTGGCAGAAGTCACCTCTAGAGCTTCCAGAGAAGGGAGCTTACCTCATTCATTAGCTTTCCTCCCTCACACCCAGTTACCTTTCAGGATTCCAACCTAAACTCCCTCACCTTGGAGATTGGTTGTCAGCATATGAATTATGTGTGGAGAACAAATATTCATTCTACAAACATAACAGCAACATTCATGGACAGAACAGCAGGCATCAAAAAATAAAAGAAAGTGGCCAGAGAGATTGTTCAGCAGTTAAAAGCATTTCCTGCTCTTCCAAAGGCCCCAGTTCAGTTTTGAGCATACCATGAGACACCTCACAGCCACCTCTAACTCTGACGTCCTCTTCTAGAAGCAGTGGGCACCTGCACTCACATAGCATACACTCACATGGACATGCACATCTACACGAATAAAAACAAATCTTTAAAAATGCAAGAAAAGTGAGGACTTTTATGGAGCATAGCATGAGACGCCATGGACACCATGGAGGAAAAGATGTCACCTTTGTCTGAGAGTGTGGCACTGGTAGGCTTCCCATGCCTAGTGGATGTCTCCCCCACCATGCACAGAGAGGAAGCACTAACTGGACTTGGGAGTTACTAAGTAAATGATTGGATGAAGTTGGGAGGGAGATGAGATAGGAGTTCCTGGTGGGGTGTTATACATGCATGGAATTCTAAAGAAAAATTTTAAATATATTTTTTAAAGTAGGAGAGGGGGTGGAGAGATGGCTCAGTGGTTGAGAACACTTGTTGCTCTAACATAAGACCTGAATTCGGTTCTCAATACCCACATGGTTTTTTACAGTTACCCATAATTATAATTCCAGTGCCTATACCCACTTCTGACCTCTGCCTGCACCAGGCAGGCACATGATACACCTATATACATGTAGGCAAAACATGCATACACATAAAATAATAAATAAACCCAAAAAAGAAAGAAAGAAATGCTGGAAATTTAGTATTATCAAGTGCTTCTTAAAATTCCAGAAAAAATAAGGCAAAGTCACTGGTAACTTTGTTGAAGGTATTTTCAAAACCTGCAGTGCAATATGAGGAGACAGAACTCTGATTACACAGGATTGGTAGACATCATTAGACAAAACGTGATTTTAAGTAAGATTTGAATGGCTTGAGAATGCATATATTTAGGAAAGAAGGGATAGTAAATAGCTGAATGAAATCTGGGGTAGGTAGAAAAATTCACCAAAATGATAACGTTGATATGATTATTTCAAAGCACACATTTATCCTAAAGACATATATTTTAGATACATATCAGCTACACACATGGATTTTTCTCTCTTTAGGTGTGCTCTCTAAGAATAGTCCTCCAGCTTACTCACTTATTCACAGCTGAGGAAGCCATCAGCAAGGGGCCAATAAAGAACGATCTGCTATGTGAGGCATTGCTTGGAGAGGCTGGGAAAAGAAAGATGGTAACGTATATTCCTTAAGCATAAAAATTTTATAACCTAACTGAGGTGATTAAACAAATAGATGTCTAGAATGAAGGACTGGGTAGGATACATGCCATATGGCTGAGTGTTCCATGCTTCATGACTGACCTTCGATCTAACGTGCCTCTAGATTAGCGGATTTTGATTCGTTGCCTCCTGTTACCCTGAAATAGCAGAGTCACAGAAAACAGTCGGTAACAGAAAACAGTTACACAGCCCATCCTGTTGTCCCAGCACGGAGTGTGGGTGTATTTAGTCATTACTACCGAAGCCTTCAGGGTAGATACTGTGATAACCACTTGGTAGGTGACAAAGCAAACATACTGCGTGAGCATTAGGAGACCTTTTACTTGGCTCTTCATTGACCATATGGAAATAGAAACTCCAGAAAGTAAAACCATGCTGGCCTTACATGAAAAAGATTCAGGATGAAAGTATTTGATCTAATTTTTGTTATTGCTGTTGTTGTTATGAGATGGTCCACTCCTCAAAGTATGATTTAGTCCATGGGTGTGTCTCAAAAAAGTGTTATTCAGGTTATAAGAGGAAAAATCTGAAGCAAAAATAACCTAATAAAACCACCTATGACACCCTGAAAGGTATATCTGTCCTAAGTCAGCATTCTTTACATAACACAAACATGCATTTACTTTCCTAAGGGTAATGGTTATCTTCTTAGTTAGCATAGCACAGAAATAAGACTCACTAGAGACTTTTAGGAAAGAATTATCACAATAAATGTGACCTGAAATGGAAGAGCTCTCTAAGTCAAAGCACACCATCATTTTGGGCAAATTGGCAGTCTACAAAATGGAGATAGATCTTGATCAATTTTGCATTTGATAGAGTATCTAAAATATAGAAATAAGCCGAGTGGTGGTGGCACACGCCTTGTAGCAAGAATCTTAACAGGTCTTATTAATTAAATCAAACCTGGGCCAGTTATTGGGGTGAACACTGGAAGGTCAGAGACACAGAATAAGCCACAGCTATCTCACCTCGCCGGATCCTCAGCTGGTCTTGTTTCCTCAGACTGGAAGCCTCTATGTCCTCATATCCAAATGACTCTCAGCTGAACTGCTGCTAGAAGCCTGAACGCTTAACTAGCCCAATGCTTCTCCAGGCCAAATGCCTACCCAGGCCAAATGCCTTGAGTTTCTGGTCCTCACGCCTTATATATCTGCTTTCTACCACCACTCCCTGGGATTAAAGTCTCGTTTTTTCTGGGATTAAAGGCGTTGTCACCATACCTGGCCATTTCCAATGTGGCCTTGAACTCACAGAGATCCAGAGGGATTTCTGTCTCTGGAATGCTAGGATTAAAGGCGTGTGCTACCACTGCCTAACCTCTATTTAATATTGTGGCTATTCCGTCTCTGACCCCAGATAAGTTTATTAAGGTACACAATATTTTGGGGAACACAATACCACCACAACGCCTTTAATCTTTGTACTCGGGAGGCAGAGCCAGGCAGATCGCTGCGAGTTAGAGGCCAGCCTGTTCTACAGAGCGAGATCCAGGACAGGCACCGAAACTACAAAACTACATAGAGAAACTCTGTCTTAAAAAACCAAAAAAAAAATATAGAAATAAAAAAAATCTGAACATCAAGGAAACAAATAACCCAAATTAAAAATGGGGTATAGAACTAAGAGTTCTCAAAGAATGAAACACAAATGGCTGAGAAAAATGTTGAATTTTTTTTGTTTGTTTTTTCAAGACAGGGTTTCTCTGTTTCTCTGGCTGTCTCACAACTGGCTCCATCTTATTACTCCTCAACCCCAAGTGCTGGGATTAAAGGTGTAGTGAGTGTATGCCACCACTGCCTGATGCTCAACATCTTTAGCCATCAAGGAAATGCAAACTAACACTACCTTGAGATTTTTTTCTTTTTAAGAAAATTATTTATATTTTAAAAATCTGTTTACTATTGTGTGTATATATGTGTGTGTGTGTGTGTTTGAGAGAGAGAGAGAGAGAGAGAGAGAGAGAGAGAGAGAGAGAGAGAGAGATGTGGGGGATTGAGGTGTGGTAGCTATTTGGAAGTCAGAGCATTACTTTCAGGAATCAGTTCTCTCCTACCATATGGGTCCTGGCATGAACTAAGCAGGGCTCATAGGAGCACAAAAAACTGAAGTAGAAGTCACAGTGGTTTGTCCTAGGTCCTCTACATATTTAATATGCCTATTAGCTTGGTGTTTTGTGGGACTCTTTACAGTGGGAGTGGGGGTATCTCTGACCCTTTTGCCTTCTCTTGGGAACATTAACCTCCTACTGGGTTGCCACACCCAGCCTTGATATGAGGGTTTGCGACTAGTGTTATTGTATCTTGTTATGCCAAGTTTGGTTGATATCCCTGGAAGGCCTCCTGTTTTCTGAAGGAAACAGAGGAGGGGTAAAGGGGAGGTAAGGGGGGCAGCTGGAAGGATTGGAGGGAGGGGAAACTACAGTCAAGATGTATCATATGAGAGAATAAAAAAAATAGCTGTTGTAGTCAGAAGATTTCCTGTGTCCTGGCTGGGTGGCCGTCTCCCACTTGTGTCCCCCAAGTAAACACACAGAGGCTTATATTAATTATAACTGCATGGCCATTGCTCAAGCCTTTTGCTAGCTACCTTTTATATCTTAAATTAGCCCACAACTATTAATCTACGTATTGTTACATGTTCTGTGGCTTTACCTGCATCCCATTACATGTTGCTCCTTGGGTGGCTTCCTGGTGTCTCTTCTCCTCCTTCCTGTCTCTCTCTTTGAATTTTCTGCCTGCCTCTAAGTTGCCTTGCCAGAGGCCAAATGGCTTTATTTATCAACCAATCAGAGCAACACATATTCACAGCATAAAGAAAGACATTTCCCCATCACTTCCCGTTTTCTGTCTAAACAAAAGGAAGGTTTTTAACTCTAACCTATTAAAATTACATACAACAAAATAGTTATCAATCAAGAATTACAGTTACAATATCTAGTCTATTTGTATTTTGTAAAATTAAATAAAATATTCTATCTACATGTGGTGGTATTGTGTTCCCCAAAATATTGTGTATGCTAATAAACTTATCTGGGGTCAGAGAACAGGACAGCCACAATATTAAACATAGAGGTTAGGCAGTGGTAGCATACGCCTTTAATCCTAGCATTCCAGAGGCAGAAATTCATGTGTTCGAGAATGCACCCAAGCATGGTGACCAACGCCTTTAATCCCAGAAAGCCACACCTTTAATCCCAGGGAGTGGTGGTAGAGAGCGGAGAGATATATAAAGGCGTGAGGACCAGAAACTCGAGGCATTTGGCCTGAGCAGGCATTTGGCCTGGAGAAGCGGCCTGGAGAAGCATGTGGCTGGTTAAGCATTCAGGCTTTCTAGCAGCAGTTCAGCTGAGACCCATTCTGGATGAGGGCTCGGGGCATCCAGTCTGAGGAAGCAAGATCAGCTGAGAAGTTGGCCAGGTGAGGTTAGTTGTGGTTTGTTCTGTCTCTCTGACCTTCCAGTGTTCACCCCAATACCTGGCCCGGGTTTGATTTTATTAATAAGAACTTTTTAAGATTCATGCTATTTATATTTGTGAGTCTAAACTTTCATATCTAATTTATGATTTATCATAACCAAGGAAAATTATAACTATCTAGTCTTCAACTACATCAAAGACTCCAGAAAAATATATTACCTAAGTAAACAGGAAGTGCATTGTAAGAAATATCCAAAATCTGGAAATGACAGAGATAGCTGCCTGTCTGGACAGTCATCCAAAGTTTCTCTGCAAGGTTGGGGAATCATATTCAGCCTATAGGCCTAGACTCTCTCAGTTGCTTCTCTCCGTGTCCTGTAGAATGTCTTTCAATTTCTTCTGTGAAGCAGGAATCTGAAGAACAATCTCGCCTTACAAAGTTCAGTGGTCACCTTCCCATGGGTCCTACATGTCCATTTGATAAAACATTTTGTCAAGTAGTCCAGGCAAGAACAGTTTCTTGCCCAAATGGTTATTTTTGCCAAGAAGATAAACTCCATATGGTGTGTCTCCGATGCCCATCCTCCTCTCTGAAGTAAATCGGTGCTGCCAGGAGCAGATGTGTCTCACTGTCCAGAAAGTCTAAGTTTTTAAAACATTTTAAATGTCATATTCTGTAAGTCTTTGAAGTGTTTGAAGATTACCTAGCTAATTGAATTATATCTATGTATACCTAGAAAACTTAACATGACTATAAGTTTGACTATCTTAGAAGACTATCTGTATTTCTTAATTGTCCATTACAATGTTAATGAGTTACATAAACATAATACCTTAAACAAGTGTAGAAATATATATACAGTATAACAAAATTAAGTTTAAATTTGTAGCAATAAACTAAAATCTATACCAATGTAAAACATTTTAAATAAGTTGTTCTTTAAAAGTAGATCCAATAATCCACCCTTTCATCCTATCATATCTACATCCTATATTTCCATATCATGTCCCCCTTTCTTCTTTTAGAAAGATATTGACTATGACCAATAACGTTTTGTAGCTAACAACCTAAACAAAGACAAACGTCCATAATCCATCTTCTGAGAATGTAGGCATAGTTTTCCAGGCTACTTCTTGCTGATAAAGGGTGCTGTATTTATTATTATTATTATTATTATTATTATTACTATTAAGAGATTTTTCTATTCATTTTACATACCAACCACAGATTCCCCTGTCCTCCCTCCTCCTGCCCTCCAGCCTTCCCCTTAACCCACTCCCCATTCCCACCTCCTCCAAGGCAATTTCTCCCATGGGGAGTCAGCAGAGCCTGGTACATTCAGTTGAGGCAGTTCCAAGCCCCTCCTCCCAGCACCAAGGCTGTGCAAAGTGTCTCATCATAGGCACTAGACTCCAAAAAAGCCAGCTCATGTACTAGGGACAGGTCCCAGTCCCAGTGCCTGGGGACCCCCTAAACAGTTTAAGCTGAACAACTGTTTTGCCTATTCAGAGAGCCTAGTCCAGCACGATGGGGGCTCCTCAGCTATTGGTCCACAGTACATGCGCTTCCACTAGTTTGGCTAGTTGTCTCTGTACTTTTTCTCATCCTGGTGTTGATATCCCTTGCTCATAGAATTCATCCTCTCTCTCATCAATTGGACTCCTGGAACTCAGCCTGGGTCCTGGCTGTGGATCTCTGCATCTGCTTCCATCAGTCACTGGATGAGGGCTCCATGATGATAGTCAGGGTATTCAGCAATCTGATCACCATAGTAGGCCAGTTCAGGCACCCTCTCGACTCTTGCCAGCAGTCTATGGTGGGGTCATCCTTGTGGATTCCTGGGAACTTCCCTAGCACCCTACCTCTTCCTATTCCCATGATGTCTTAATTTATCATGGTATCTCTTTCCTTGCTCTCCCACTCTGTCCCTGTTCCAGCTCAAACCTCCCATCCCTTTATGTTCTCATCTGCCATCCCTTGCCCTCCATTACCCCTCTTCACCTCCAGTTTGCTCATGTAGATCTCATCTATTTCTCCATCACTGGGCAATCCATGCATCTTTCCTAGGGTCCTCCTTACTAGCTAGCCTCCCTGGAGCTGTGGGTTGTAGTCTGGTTATCCTTTGCTTTATATCTAGTATCCACTTATGAGTGAGTACATACCATGTTTGCCCTTCTGAGTCTGGGTTACCTCACTCAGGATGATATTTTCTAGCTCCATCCATTTGCCTGCAAATTTCATAATGTCATTGTTTTTCTCTGCTGAGTAGTACTCCACTGTGTATATGTACCACATTTTCTTTATCCATTCTTCATTTGAGGGGCATCTAGGTTGTCTGAGAAGCTTTTGTAGGGCAAAGGACATGGTCAATAAGGCAAAATGACAGCCTACATAATGGGAAAAGATCTTCACCAACCCCACATCTGACAGAGGGTTGATCTCCAGAATATATAAAGAACTCAAGAAACTACACATCAAAATGCCTAACAATCCAATTAAAAAATGGGCTACAGAGCTAAACAGAGAATTCTCAACAGAAGAATCTCAAGTGGCTGAAAGACATTTAAGGAATTGCTCAACATCCTTAGCCATCAGGGAAATGCAAATCAAAACAACTCTGAGATACCATATTACACCTGTCAGAATGGCTAAGATAAAAAAAAAACACTGAAGACAGCTTATGCTGGAGAGAATGTGGAGCCAGGGGAACACTCCTCCACTGCTGGTGGGAATGCAACTTTGTACATGTACAGCCACTTTGGAAATCAGTATGGTGGTTTCTCAGAAAATTGGGAATCAATCTTCCTCAAGACCCAGCTATACCACTCTTGGGCATATACCCAAGTAATGTTCAATCATACCACAAGGGCACTTGCTCAATTCCGTTCATAGCATTATTCGTAATAGTCAGAACCTGGAAACAACCTGGGTGCTGTGTTCTTATAGGCATACAAAGAAAATTTTAGGATTATGGTCAAGTCCTGAGTGGAGTAATCTGTGAGGCTTTATTTTCTGAGCCAGTTGCCTTGAAGTTGATTTTGGATGTTGGATGATCTGGGCCACGGTGTCTTTGGAGATCTTTCAGTGGCTCTTGGCTGGTCAAACCATATTAGCCTAGAAGCAATCCAGAGGTTCTCATCTTCTGTGGAAACAAAAGCAGAACCTCTTTTCCAAAGCAACGTATCCTTAGACATAAATTTTGAAATCAAGATACATTTAAAATATACATATTGATTTAACTCAGCAGTTTTTACAATCAAATCTCTCTCTGCAGTTAAAAATCTCAAAGACAATATAATCCAGACTCTGTGATTTCCATCTTTACATGGTTTATTTTTATATTATTTTTGCTTTCTCTTTAAAGACTTTATTTTTTAAAACTTTTTATTTCCTTATATAACTGTCTATATTTTTTTCTTCTCTCTTCCAAGCCTACATACATTTTTACATACATTGTAAACTGTTTAGGGTTTATCATATCTGAATGTGTCTTATTCTAAATCTATAATCCTTTTCTGGTTAAGAAAGATTTCAAACTGGTAAACTGGTGGCCAGGACAAAAAGCAGGAGCCTTGGCTGCTGACTCCATCCATTTCAGCTTTCAACATGGTGGAGGTAATTCACCTCCAGCTCTGGGCCATGCATATCATCAACTCTCAGAAGCAAGTGGGTCTATGCCTCCATCATAGCAGCCTGTAGACCAGAAACCTCTTTCTTTGTTTCTTTGTTTCTTTGTTTCTTCTCTCTCTCTCTCTCTCTCTCTCTCTCTCTCTCTCTCTCTCTCTCTGTCTTTCTGTCTGTCTGTCTGTCTGTCTGTCTCTCTCTCTCCCTCCCTCCCTCTTTCTTTCTTTCTTTCTTTTTCTCTCTCCCTCTTTCTTTCTTTTTCTCTCTCTCTCTTTTCTTTCTTTCTTTTCTTCCTTCCTTCCTTCCTTCCTTCCTTCCTTCCTTCCTTCCTTCCTTCCTTTCTTTCTTTCTTTCTTTCTTTCTTTCTTTCTTTCTTTCTTTCTTTCTTTCTTTCTTTCTTTCTTTCTTTCTTTCTTTCTTTCTTT
>CABHPH010066925.1:0-16080 GCA_902168325.1 Peromyscus nudipes | reverse complement strand
TTTCTTTCTTTCTTTCTTTCTTTCTTTCTTTCTTTCTTTCTTTCTTTGTACTAGCAAAGCCTAAATCCACCACACAGTGTAATGTGCAGCTTGGAGATGCCTCTCTGTACCTCAGCAGGAATCCCCCATGCTGCAGGTCAAGCCCCCATGCCATAGAGTAGCTCAAGGCTCCAGTCTGTGGCTGGCCTGAGAGACACAACTAGGAAACTGTTTTTAGCTCCATTTTAGAATCTTTTTTTTAAGATTTCTTAGGTTTTAGGTCCACATTTTAGCCACATAGAGTATTATGTAACTGTGGTGCCAGGTAACTGTGGAGGCTCATGATGTGGGAGGTTGAAAGAATGGTAAGAAATACAAATTAATTTATTTTTAATGTGCAATTTTAGAAACTTTTCCGGCCTAACATGTAGGGTATCACATTTTTATTTTGGAAATATCAGAACTAGAGATAAAACCTAGGATACAGATTCTGGATACTTCAAAATGTGAGCAGTAAGAAAGAGTAATATAATGAAATCAACTTAAGACAGCACATATGTGAGAGCTATAGAAAAAAGCACACTCTTTGTGTGTATGTGTGTGTGTGTGTGTGTGTGTGTGTGTGTGTGTGTGTGTGTTAACTGCTTCAGTATGAAGAAGTAGAGGCACAGAGAGAAGCAGAATATTCTTGGCCTACTAGCTCAAAGTGGGATGCAAACAGTCAAGGAAATTGTTGGTTGTATGTTATGAAATAAAAGCTATAAAATACAGAGTGAGAGAATAGAAAAATACTTAGACAATGTCAATACAAAATGAATAAATTGTTTTTAACACATTACACAAATGTGTCTTCCTATCCTTGCTGATGTCTGTCAAATAGTTCCTAAAGACTTAACAAATGCTCCTGTGACTAGAGAAGCATATTTACTCCCACTTCTATGGACTGACATTCAGTAAATGCTTACTTTGGTGATGTACCACGCTGCTTATATTTATGTCTCTTTCCACATCTAAACCTTAAAATAACGCTGATATGGGTTACTATTTTTGTTAAATATATAAAATATACACTCAAAAGCTGAATAGAAAACAGAAATAACAGACATTTGTTCATTTGATGTGGAAGACAGTTCTGCAGGGTTTTCTGTAGCCTACTATATCTCCCCTTGCTCTTACTGCAGAATGATTCAAAATATCAAATGAGTCACTTGCCAGTGATAATGCTAATTAGAAGGACAGAGGAAGCTGGTGTTGTGCACTTAAATAGATAGTGATAATTTTGTAAAAGCATTGTCCATATTTGATACCATAGAGCACTGAAGCACACATAAAAAATTGCAGCTATAAAGTACTTAATTTCTGGACACTTGCAATAAGCTGATAAAATCAGAAAGTTTCTGAAGTGTCACAACTTTAAACCTATGCATATATCTCATGAATTTAAGAACATATTTGAGTGACACCCAATCCAGTGATATCACAGTGACATCAGTGCATTTATTGTCCTAGATAATGAAAGCATAGATGTTTACAGTTTTGATGTTTTCTCCTTTTCAAATTTTCTATTACTAATATTAAATACTTAAATGCTATTTTGGTATAGTTTATCATTGCCATGACAGATTTTAATACATTCTCCTGGTCCTTTTTTTCTGTCTTCCCTGTGCTCACATCTCTGCAAAAAGGGCGAATGCATCAAAAGTAAACACAAGAAGCACAAGGAAGATGGTAGAATGTTTTATTTCCATGGTTTATATTGTTTTGGAATATTAGTTTAAGATGTATTACATTCATTTATGTTGTGGAATATTTGTTTAACAATGCAAAGATGTGTTGCATTCTTTTATATTGCATTTGCTTAACACTGCAAAACTATTATACTGCCTGTCTTAAACACTTGATTGGTCTAATAAAGAGCTGAACAGCCAATAGCAAGGCAGGAGGCAGGAATCAGTGGGGCTGGTAGGCAAAGAGAAAGAAAATCAAGAAGTGGGAGGAGAGAGAAAAGAAGGAGGGGAGGATGCCAGGGACCAGCCACCCAGCCACATAGCCAGCCACAGAGTAAGAAGGAAAGAAAGAAATATAGACTAAAGAAAGGTAAAAAGCCTAGAGGCAAAACGTAGTTGAAGTGAAACAGGATAATTTAAGTTAGAAAATCTGGCTAGAAACAAGCCAAGCCAAGACTGGGCATTCATAAGTAACAATAAGTCTCCGTGTATTTATTTGGGAACTCGGTGGTGGGCCTCCAAAGAGTAAAAAAAGTAAAACAACTACATTATATTGTCTAAATCTTTATGGGTATAAATAATACATTGATGAAACCTGTATTTTGAAAAAGAAAATTCAGAAATTGTTTTAATAAGGTAATTAGGAAATACATTATAATTTAATATATGAAGTTGGATAATTGAAGTTTTTACTATATATAATATCTTAATAAAATTCAGAAATAAGGAAGGAAATTAGAAGAAAAAACTGAAAATAGCTTCATAACTTGTCATCCTCTAAGCCTATAGAACTATACAGTCTTTTCAAGACTTTTGCATGGAGGAAGTCAGACAGCTTTGATTCCTTTTCGGGCACATGGATACACAATGAGTCTTTATGAGTGCAAAGTCATCCAGATTTCATTATAATCAGTATGAAAAACACTTGAAACCCTCTTCCCTTTCAACTTGAACGCATTTATACCCAGACCCACCTTGTGAAGAGCACAACTTCTAAATATTATTTCAAGATTTTTTTTAATAAAAATAGTGGCCACAATTTATGGTTATCAGATGTGAGCTGGCATTGGTTCATGCTGACTTTTTCCTAAGAGACTTAGAGGTATAATTTGTCCTAACGAATTCAACCTTTGCTTTGGCCTCCTCGAGTCGTGCACAGGCTTTTTCAAAGATGAGTGTGTCAATAACAAATTTCTCTTCATAGTGTCTTCTACAAATTTCTTCAGCCCTATGTAGAAGAAGGAAGAGTAAAATGAGATAGTTGTAGATTACTAAAACCATACAAATGGGGCTGCTATGGATAAATTCAGATGTTTTTCAAACAGACATTTATAAATAGGGAAAGGACAGAGCTCAGTCTAAATAATATTATTACATTACTAAATGATATTCAATTCATGTTATACTAATATTTATGAGATTTCCTTTGCAAAAACCTGAGAACCCTTGCACAGTTCTGTTTAGATTTCCCCCAAAGCATCCAAACTGCCTGTTATGAACATCAGAACTTCTCTCCAAGAGTCAGGAGGTCCATGGTTTCTTTCACACTTCTGCAAGCAACAGGATGTCTTCCCTCAGAATTTCTTTGTTATACCCCCCCACCTCAGTACCTTAGCATGTAACTGTATTTGGAGATCGAACTTTTGAGAGGCAACTGATGTTAGATGAGATCATGTGGATGGGTTCATATCCAACACAGCTAAAACTCTTAGGAGAAGAGGAACACACACTAGTAATGTGTGCTCAGGGAAGAAAACATGTGAAGCCACTGTAAGGTGGAGGCCATCTGCAGTAGAGTAAAGAAGCTGAGGAAAACCACACCTATGTGCACTTATAAGTCAGAGCAGTCAGAAAATAAGTCCCATCTACTTAGGCTGCTCAGTCTATAGTATTTTGTTACAGTGAATCCACTGGACAAATTCTAACATATTCTAAGTTAGAAAGATCTAGATCAGATTACTCTAACATATCCAGGAAATGTCAAAGGATAGAAGAAAAAGTCATTCATTCATTCATTCATTTATTTTCAAAGTATGACAGTATCTCCACATGCTCCAAACAGAAATAAGAATAAATAGAAAGATACCCTCAAAAAAAGTGCAGGGTAATTTAAGAGAAAGATACAGTGAGTACTTGCATCAAAACTCTTACTAAAACAAGAAACTTATTACAGAACAACACAAAGTAAGATAAGAAGTGAGGTAAATGTTGATAATGAAGCCTGTAACATGAGAGAAGACAAAATGAGATTCAAACATGAAATAACCTTTGAGACTTAAAAAAAATACACATTTCCAGGCAGGCAGATAATTAGAGACAGATAATTTTTGTCAGAACTATTTTGTATATCATGAATGGCTGAAACTGAGACAGAGAGAGCATCTTATCACCATATGTCCTGAGAGCTGAAGGACAACATTTTGCTCCATTCAGTTCCGGGGAAAGTCTCAGTTTGATTCATGAAGTACTACATTTCTACACAGGTATAATCAGAAATCTGGACTTAGGGAGTGGATTAGAAAGTTGAATTATAAGCTTGCAATTTTCTAACTGGATTCTGGCTGAGTTCTTTAAATTTGCTCTACCACATCTTTAAGAAATAGATAATCTAACTCATAGGGTTCATTCAATAAAAGATAAAACAAGTTACACATTGTAAATTCTTTGAAGATGGCCTGCCATTTAATGAGTTCCTTTACTGGATAGTTAATAGAAAGTGTAGAAAGAGGCAGCAGGTTAGAGAGGGTGAGAGAGGGGTTATAGTTCTCTTTGGAAACATTGATCATCAGGGCTATCTGTGTGATCACTCCCAGGGAACTGAAAATGGAGAAACTGTGGCAAGCTATAGCAAGTCAGGTTAGACAGCCAATCCTTTGGTATATAAAATCCATCTATGAGATTTAAGGAATGTAATTTTGGATGCATTATTTAAATTGCTTATGTCTATTTTCTTCATCATTATGAAGAGGACAGTCCAGCTTATACATTTAGTAAGAAGCAATTGAATAGAACAAGTACACAGCACAGGAGCAGAGATTCTGTCTGGCATAAGCCCCCCTTCAAACTCCAGTGCTGAAAAAAAAGACGTGGTTACCATTTGATAATCACTCAGTTGAAGTTAGCTACTCTGTTCTCAGTCTAGAAAACAGATAATGCATATAGCTGGCCATGTAGCTGAGTATAAATCAAGGCAAGAACAACCTTAAACATTCAAAGAAAAGTGTAAGTCATAGGAGTATAATGAAATCATCATGCTAAACGATAAAAATAATGAACTATGAACAAATGTTAATAAAATAATTATTTAAAAGAATCAATGAGTGATCAATACACATTAATCAATTGTATTTGGACATATTGCCATCTAATAATTGGAAAAGGAAGTCAATTCCACCTATCACACAAAACAGGCACACTTATTTATGGGTGTTTAAGAAAAGCTACAGAACGTCTATACCTGAAATGATGTTTCTGCTTTGAAAAGCTGAAATGATTACTTGGGCTCACTTGGATAACCCAAGATAATCTTTTTAATATGGACTAACACCCTTACACAGATGTGTGGAGTCCCTTCCACCAACATGTATACCAGCATGGCCACTCAGCATTGCCACCTCTCTGGGGACTGGATCTCAGTAACCTTCTTCTTGTGTTCAATGATTCTAACAGAGTTCTCACATCAAATATAATGTTGGTGATACTAAAGAAGGTGGAAACAAATTGGAAATTTTACCATGGTCAACAATTTGGAGACATTATTAAACTTCCAATTCTTCTCAAACCAAGATATCCATTTCACACAATTCCAATTTCTATACCAGGAACATTCATAGTGGGAAATAACACACACTTTAAATAAGAAAATGGAGCCTTACCCTGAATAGCAGATACAGAATGTAGAAATAATCTATGCCATCTAGAATTTTCTGTATATGGATGTAATGTGCTGAAGGAATTCAAACTTGAGGACTAATGTTCCTTTAGGAAATAAAGTAGCCTGCTGGGAAGTCAAGGATACAGTTGTGTTTGTATCTGAAGCTTTACATTTGATGAAGGCTTGAAGCTGTTCTTGTCAGTGGTAGGAAAAATAATGGGTAACTGAGCAATAGATGAAGTTAGGTTTATAAAAATCACAGGGTGGTAATTTTGTCTAGCTTGTGAAGTTAGACTGACAATGGAGATACGTGGAATGACCATAGGCTGAAATTGGTAGTAGAAGACCACACAGAGAAGGGCTACAGAAATATTAGAGAGAATGCATGTAACAATCTGAAGAATGTGGGTCCTACAGTAGACAGGAAATGCATAAGGTTGGCATTTGACACATGAGTATCATCACATAATTTACGCATGCATGTGGTAAAGTCAAATGAATACAACGTTGATAGATTTTATCCACAAATAACTATGGAAGAGTTTAACAGCTTCGAGATAGAGTAGTTCCTAATGAATAGAGGTCTTTTATGTGCATATGAAGGTAACTTATTACCTAGTCATTAATGTGAAAAGTGCTTGGAGCATCTTTCACATTAATATGTTCTTGTCATGAAAACAGGAGCATTGTCTTATCAATTTGAAAATTATAAATATCCAAGATGCTGTTCGGAGAAAAGCTTTATAAACTAAGATATAAAGACCACAATGAACGCCAGGAAGTGGTGGCGCACACCTTTAATCCCAGCACTTGGGAGGCAGAGGCAGGTGGATCTCTGTGAGTTCAAGGCCAGCCTGGTCTACAGAGTGAGTTCCAGGACAGGCTCCAAAGCTACACAGAGAAACCCTGTCTTGAAAAACAAAACAAAACAAAACAAAAACAAAAACGAAAAAGAAAAAACAATACAAAACAAAAATACCACAATGAATGCTCCAGTTTGAATATGAAATGTTCTCTGATGGCTCGTGTGTTTAACAATTGGTCCTAAATCTGGACCTTTTGTTTCATTTGGTTTGAGTATTTTTGTTTTGTCTTATTGGTCTTTTGCTTGTTTGTTTTGATGTGTGTGTGTGTGTGTGTGTGTGTGTGTGTGCACATGTGGTGTGTGTGTGTGTGCGTGTGCACATGTGGTGTGTGTGTGTATGTATGAGAGAGAGAGAGACAGAGACAGAGACAGAGAAAACTTAAACAGGGATAGCCATGGAGGTGGAGAGGGCCAGGAGGAGATTGGGAGAAGAAAGTGACATGATCAAAATATATTGTATGAAAAGAAATGAAATGAAATGAAATTTCGAAGAAAAAGAAGAAATAAACTGCAAAAAAAATGATAGGGAAACATGTGAAAATGCCTTTGAGTGGAGAACAAAAGATGATTTTTTCCACTATGTGTATTCTTTGCATTATAGACAGAGAGTCTAAAGATGAAAGGTAGTCACACAGAGACAATAGTCATCTACATGTCATGTTTCTCCCTGGAGAAAAGAGGGCCTTTTCATGCATATACAGACAGCACTTTATCACTCAGCGGATACCAGGAAGTGTGGTGATTTTCACCATAACACAGATAATTATGCTTCTATAGCCCTCCTTCACACTGCAGGCTTACCAGGCCCTGGCAAAGTGCATAGCAGAGAAAAATGAGACAATATGAGTATAGTCAGAAGGGTAAGAAATTGGAGGGGCATTTGCTATCTATAACAATGCGTGGTGTTATGGCAAGAGGTTAAAACTAAAAAGAAGTCAAAAAGCAAAAGATTTAAAGAAGACTCTAGATTTAAACAAAATATATTGCCTGAAACATCAAATATCCTGTGAGCAATGGCAAGATGTCCACTTCAATAAGCACTTACAGGGTCAGAACTGTTGAGGGGCGGGATGTGGTTCATGCCTCAACTGTATGAAGTTCTGGCTTCAATTGCCAGCAGTACATAAACCAGGCATTGTGCCACATACCTTAAACCCTAGCCCTCTTGAGGTTGCGGCAAGAGCATCAGAAGTTCAAAGTCACTCTTTGCTACACAGTGTGGGGCCCACCTGAGCTACATGAGACCCTGTCTCAAACAAAGAAACAGAATCCCCCAGTTAGATTTACAGATGACACAGAAAGAGTCCAAGCGAGGAGGGCAGAGGTAGGGTCTGGTGGAGAAGGATCAAGTGAGTTCTTAGAGACTACACCAGTTTCAATTAGAGGAGACACTGTGATAACAAAGTTGGCTCTATCTCCGACGCCCTTTAGGAATCAGAAGACAGGGAAAGCATTCCTAGTGGCAGAGAGGACCTGGGGTGTGCTGCCACACTGCCAGAAGCAGCACAGCATGACCCACGGTGCAGCTGTAGACGCAGCAGTTTTTCTTCAATGATGGTAAGAAATGGAAGAAGAGTTCTTTTGCTTCCCAATCTTTGGTAACAACCAAGCATGTGATTTTCACCTTTTAGTTTGTTTCTGTTTTCCAAGTATAACGTGTCAAGCTATAGGGAAATACATGGATAGAATTCAGCACTAACTGTAAACTGCAGTGGACTAAGGGCTCGGCTGTGCCTTAGCCATGTGCCTACCTGAGCTCCTTCATTTGCCTCATCAAACTTTGTCTATATTTTTGTGTTTTCCTTTTTTCCTTAACATTCTGGTGCTTTGCTCTTAAGTCACTCAAATTCTTCTTCCTTCTGTCATCTTGAATGATTCCTTTGAGCAGAAGGGACCGCTCATTGCTGATGGTCTGCACTAAAGAATGGTCTGCAGCATTTAGCTTTTTTTCAGCTAGAAACATAGTTTTCCTCTCTCTAACTCTTTCAAGGTAGGCGAGTTTTTCCTTCCAAACTTGCCGTAAGCCTTTCTGGATCATCTCATTATCCTTTTCTATTAGTTTTTGTGCCATATAAAAGTCCCTCCTTAAATTCTCTCTAACACTGAGCCTAGCTCTTTCCTGGGCAATTTGTGCCCTGACTACAGCTGCTGATTTTTCTGCTTGTTTTTCTTGGCGCTTTCGTTCTACGTGATATTTATCAAGATCAGTCAGAAGGTGGAGATTCAAGCCTGCGATTCGGGAAGTTACAAAGTCTCTCCTCTCCCTCAGCTCCTGCAGTGTCACTCTCTGAATGGCTGGCTTTGGACGAGTGGCAGGAAGTGGCAGAAGATAATCTGGGAAATAATCTCTTTTCATCTCCTTCAACACCGCACCATACTTGAGTGATCTAGGAGGATATAAAGGAATCTTCATGGCAGATATCCTAAACCCAGTGTCCACTTCTTCATCCTCAGAGTCAGCTTTAGACTCCTTCTCATCTATATCAGAGCAGACAGAAAAACAACGTAAGAGCTAAGCTTATTTTCTCTTCAAAAACCTTGGAAGCTACATAAAATACATTGGAAGGAATGTAATCACTTTAAGCACATTTTCCCTGGGTTTTAACTTGTGATATTAGACAAGAAAACCACATTACAGCGTCATCCCATGTAAATGTACTTCATGTGATTTGCTGTCCCCTGTACTACCTTTCACAGTTATTTGAAACAGTTACTTGCACAGCCTCAGAAGTATCACTTTATCTTACATGTGGTACTTAGACATAGTACTTCTTACTAAGTATATGGTACTTAGGCAGTTTTTATGCACTTAGGCATAATGTTTACATACTCAGGAATATGTTTTATGGAGTTAGACATCATGTTTTCATATATTTAGACATAGATATCCATGTGAGGAGATCAAGCAATGTATAGCATTAAATAATAAATTAAACAAACAATTAAAAATGCAATATTTGTGGATACAAAGCCAAAGTACCCAAAGGTAAATATAAAAATATGGCTAAAGCCAGATAGTAGAACTCATGTTCATGAGGGCAGAGCCTCCCACTGTCTCCCTGAATAGCCCAGCAACTTTTCTGTATCTGTGACCCCCTCTTAACCCACAGTATTGCTTCAGAAACCACTCATAACTATCAGTTTACATTCCTGTAGTGGGCTGTTTTTTTCATGCCTTTGTGCAAAAGAAAACAAACTTTAGTGTTTTCTCACAGGCAAGATGGAGTCTGGTACTAACTTCTAGTTGTGGGTCACATGTAATGGAAAGGAGCAGTGGTATAAGGAGCTGTCCTTATACATACAGACACCACATTTGCCCATCAGTGGGCCTTCAGGGTGCACTTGTGTTTTATGCAGAATGTTGTTTCTTCTACTGTCTGTTCAGACAGATTCTTTCCATTTTAATGCCTTTTCGTACAGCATTTCTCTATAACCAATAAATAAGAAAGGATTCTTAAAGTCTTATGTCAGTTTCTTCACCATGTCATGGTCACAAGCCACCAAAGGAAAGTATGGGTAACAAAGCAGACATAGGGATCTTCAGGGAGAGATGCATCTCCTTGGATTTCAACTCTATCCTAATATTTTACATAAATCTAATGTCATAGAGTGAGGAGTTGATTCAACTCTTTAGCAGTTACAGTTGTTGGAAGGAAGGATGGACAAATGGAGATACTAACTGGATCCTCAAGAGTAAAATAGCTTAAACTACTTAAAATCCTGAGAATGGAGCCAATCTGACCAGATTAAAATCCTACTTTGACCACCATGTGGTCTAGGAATGTAACCTAATTCTCTAGTTTTCATGCTTAGATAAAATAAGGTATAATTAATATGCCTAATTCTTTTATACCTATTCATGTAAATCTGTTGACTCTTTGCTTCTGTTGTGAAAATATTCAGGTTCTTTTTCCAATTTTTAGTTATGTTTTTTTGTCATTGAATTACATGAGTTTGTTAAGCATTTTATATCTTATGACATATCCTATATGCAATACATAAATAATTTCACCTATTCCATACATTATCTTTTTGTTTTATTATTTTTGTTATACATCAAATAGTTAATTTGATGTAGCCTCAATTTTTAATTTTTCTACCCATTTTATGTATATATAAAAATAAAGTGTTGGTAAGATTCCTGTCAAGAATAATGCCTTTGTGTTTTCTCTGCAAGTGTTACAGTTCCAGGTCTTATAATAATTAAGTTTCTGGTCAATTGCAAATTGATTTTTTGTGAAAGATATAAGACAAGAATACTTTTTTATTTTTTGAAGTGGAGATATCCATCTTTTCCAACACTGCTGATTATTAATCCTGTTTATTCTTTGCTAATTATTTCAGTATCATTGTCATTTGTTGGGACATGTGGCCTTTGGTTCATGTCTGTGTGCATGACATGAGAGCATTAGGAATTATTGTTATGCTTCTAAATACAACCACTCTACTTAGAGACAATTTCTTTTTCATAAGAAGAGCCCAACGTCCTTCTGCAGGATTTAGGAATAAGAAGGAGATCACAAAGTTCAATAATAAATGAATATGGTATCTACAGAAAACTTTAGCCAAAGAGAAGAGATATCTCTACCATGAAAATTATGAAACATTAACAAAAGTAATCTGAAGTGCCAGTTGTTCATCTTCTCGTTCTGTTCTCTGCAGTCTAGAGTATCTCAGTGCTAAAAAATAATTAAGTAACATCGACACTGTGTACGTTCTGCTTGCTTCAGCAGACACTTCTAGGAGGGACCCGAGCAACGACAACATCAGCAGACATGCTAACACCCAACCTGAATACTCTCAGATTCCCACACCTAGATGAAGACTACAGGCAACTAAAGACTGTTGAGAGAAGAAAAATTAGCCTCTTCCAGGCATGAGTCCCTGAATTGTTCATCTAATACGAAATGGTCAAGACCTGAGATCATATACACAAAAAACAAAAAGAGACTCAGCATGATTTATTTATGTTTGTGCCTGTGTGTGTGCATGTGTGTGTGTGTGTGTGTGTGTGTGTGTGTGTAATGATAATAAAGAAAGAGAAGCCATCAACCTGAGAGGGCAACAAGGGGAAAACATGGAACATGGGGGGGGTTGGAGGCAAGAGAAAGGACAAAATTATGTAATTATATTTTAATTAAAATTATATTAACAAAAATGTTTCAATAATATTAGATTTCAAATTAACATTCTATTTTTGAATTAATAAAATGATAATAAATATACTTCAAGAGAAATGGATGAAAGGTTACCTGTCTACATACGTGGAGGGAACAACAGCAGCTGTGGCACACCTCTGGATGTGAAGGGCACTGACATAAAATAATGTATGAACTGTCGTGTCATGGTGCAAAGAAGAAGAGGGGAAAGTGACATTAGCACATTTTGTTCTGCATGTCTGACCCAGGCTGAGTGCAGAGAAATGCCTGAAGATACAATGGTGCAGATTTCTCAGACATTGCTTCACACTGCTATTGAAATAGCCTTTTATTCAGCTTACTGCATCATGGGAAATATGATTCATATAGTTCAATTTAACACTCCTCACTCATATAGTAGATTTTAAATTTAGAGTAAAAAGAATTGGCATTTGAAATGTAGCCTTAGAAATAACAGCTACTTCACTGATTTAAATAGTAGTCCTGATATTACGTAAAAACCAGATATTATCATAATTTCTAGCTGTGCTGAAACACCACAATAGGGTAAAATACTATGGTGGAAAATAGAGCATGTCCATAAAACTCCTGAATGGACCAAGAGTCCTTTATCACTCACCAAAAATGAATGTTCTTCTCACCCGTAGGCTAATGCAACCATCTCTAACAAAGTGTGACTTCTGACCAAGTAACAAAAATGGAAAACATTCCTGTCTAAGAGTTAGGCTTGTTTTCTCACGGCCGCACAGATCTGCCCATTACGCTTTCATCAGGTAAAATAAGGGAACATGAAAGGCTGCCATCCCTGCCAAGGAGACATGAGGCACATGAATCATTGGAGGACTACATGGAGCCCTCCAGGCCTGAAAATAGAAAAAAAAATTGCAAAGAAACCTTTTCTAGCTTATCATATTCCTTTACCCTAAAATCATTCATGAGTCAAATATGATGGGAAAACTTTTTACTTTTTTCCCAGTTTTTTCTTAAGAAGAGGCCTAAAAAATTATCCATAAAATAAAATAACAAACTATTACTTCATATTGTTTGGCTGTGTAACAAAGGGACATTGACATATCTCTCACTCCATGTCTGAGAATTTGAACTCACACCTTATTTTTAAAATAGGAAGTTAGGCCTAGCTGACAAATGTGATTCTCCCCTAGAATCTAACTATCTAAAGTGCAAATAAAGATGAGGCAGGCATGTCCTCACACTACTTGCTTTGCTTCTAGGTAGTCTTTTATGGATTTCTTGTCATTAGATACTCAGTTGGAATATGTGAGAAGATATGTGACATTTTGAACAGCTTTAGTTTCTGTAAATTGGAGTACCCAGGATGGCTGTACTCTCTTCTTAAACAAACCCCCTCAGGTAACATTTATAGAAGGACACTGCTGTGGAATGTTGTTCTGTACACTGTGAATATGTGTTGCTCTGATTGGTTGATAAATAAAATGTTGATTGGCCAGTAGCCAGGCAGGAAGTATAGGCAGGGTAAGTGGATGAGGAGAATTCTGGGACAAGGAAGGCTGAGTCAGGAGTCGTTAGCCAGACACAGAGGAAGCAAGATGCCAAGGCAGAACTGAAAAAAGGAAACAAGCCATGTGGCTAAACATAAGTAAGAATTATGGGTTAAATTAAGTGTAAGAGCTAGTCAGCAATAAGCCTGAGCTAATGGCTAAGCAGTTATAATTAATATAACCCTCTGTGTGGTTACTTGGGGGTCGTGAGTGGGAGAGATTTGTCCTCACTGCCAGCTGGCCAGGACACAGGAAAACTTCCAACTACAGGACACCTCAGAGGCCCAACGAAGCAAGTTCCAATGTACAAATGAACACAGTGTTAGAAGCCAGACAGAGCCTTCAAAGATCAGATATATTTACAGTCTCTTATAAAACATCTTGGTTTCTTAATTGCCACCTAAAACCATATTGCAGCTAATTTTTCTCTTTCTTCTGAATTATTTATTTCTACTTCATGTCATAGTATTTCAGTCTGATGCATTAATTATCCCACTATTTTAACTTCTTTCTAAATAATGGTACTAGTATATTCAAAACTATGTGGGCATTTATTTAGTCTTGGGTCTCAGTTCTCAATTTCAGTGTTTTACTAGTGTAGAAGACATCAATTTCCTTCCCCTGGCAGCCACTGAAAATGTCGTATGATCTCACTGAAGAACTGGATAGTATATAGCTTTCTAAAATTATTTTGATTGTATGCACTAATTTTTCTGTCTATCCTTCAAGATATGTATCTATATTTTAGCATAATTCATACATAAAGGTAGTAAACAAGATATTCCTACTCAACTCCTTCTAGTTCCTAGTTCTTACTTTTTTTGTAAACTTTAGTTTTCTTTTTATTTGAGAATTGTACCAATCTCTCTTAAATCCAAAACTGTTTTCTGTGCTAACTATAACCATTAGATGACAAATGTTCTCATGAGAAAGTACATGAAAAACTGAACATTTGTTGTTCAAATGTTTTTTAATGAAGGAGGTGAGTGACACATTAAGAAATGCATGGTATCTGGTATCAAGAAACTTCTCTTGAAGCAGGATAGATGACAAGAAGAACTTCAAATAAGGACCATTGTTGTAGTGCAGATGAGTACTGAAGGTCAGGTGATTCTATTCAGTGGAAGAGGAAGACATTTAAAAACATTTATTTAATTTCAAATGAGAATATGAAGAAACAAGAGAACAGTCAGGGTGGGCAGTGATGAACATTCTAGAAGAAAGGATAAACTACATTAAGGTTATAAGGCAGAAAACTGCAAAGCAGACCCCAGTGATCAATAAAAAAGTGGTAGTAGTTGTAGCCAGAGAAATAAAGCAAGGTCAGATGTTGTATAGCATTCTAGGTCACAGAAAATGATGATCTGTGCAGTCACATAAGTACAGAAGATATATGATTTGTGGCATATATGTACAGAAGATATATGATTTGTTACCATAAGGAGAATAGATTTGAACATGGATCACAAGACTATAAGAGGGTATCTGGTTAAGAGACAAGATGGTGATTCAAACAATTTGTGTTGATACACAGTAAAGCTACAGAATAATACAAACATGTGGAATGCTTCATATATAAAGCCAGAGGGCTTGCTGGTGAATTACATGGCATCATAAAAAATAGGTCATCAAAGATTAATAATAGCATCTAGATTGCATGAATAGGTGGGCAATGATAACGTTTGTTGGGAAAGGGAAGCATGGAGGAAAAATATGTTTAGTAAACTACATTAAACTGTGTGCAGTGTACTGTTCCCACAGTGTATAGTGTCTGTACTTAAGCATATAACAAACATTCTACTAATTAAAAAGCCTAAGTAAATTTATTTCCCCAAAACATCTTTTAATTTTTTTAATACAATATATTTTCAAAATGTTGTCTTCTTACAGTAAGAATATTCCTTTTGACTAACATAAATTGTTCATATTTACATACTTGTTAATAAAACCTGAAGTCAGAAGGTAGCAACTCACAAGTGCAAGACCAGCCTGATCTATAAAGTAGGTTTCAGGCCAGAGAGGAATATGCAGTGAACACCATTCCCCTCCCCCACCAAATCTCAGAAACACAACAGAAAATCCTGTAGGAAACTGACACTTCTGTGGAATTATTAGATTAGAAAAATCGGATAAAGGTTGAAGCATAGGTTATTGTTTCACAGTTTGCATGAACTATTTCCATGACACCGCTACACATGGGTTTACTTTGAAATGGTGTACTTACAAAAAGGCATTTGATAAATGGGCTGTTCTATTTTGACCATAGCTGTACTTCTCTACCCAAGAGCCAAACAACCGGGTGTTATTATAGCTGGTTTTCCGTCATCTCACAAGTTTTCTGGTCAGTAGACCTCAGGAACACAGAAGCCTGTATCATTTATGGCTGAAAGACCTCATTTGATCATTCTGAATGTATTGCAGGTTTATAACCCATCTTTGAAGTGCCAATGGGTCTCACCTTATTTAAAATCAAGTAATTATGGCACAATCCTTCACAAATGGATATGAACTGGCTATTATTGTTGGTAAGTTCTCTCAGCACAGGGACATGGCCCTTAATAGTGCACAGAGTTTAGAGTATTATTGATCACAAGAGAAATAAAGGATGGGGGTAAATAAGGGCAGATGAAGGATTAAATAAGGAAGCCAGTGGTACCAACTTCTATCATTTACAGAGCACTTTCTGTTCTTCGAGGTGTGAAAATGCAGGCAGTGACACTGACTCACACCTGCAGTTTTCTGCTTTGTGACAACACAACAGGTTGTCTGTGAAGTCTTTCCCTAGGTCATTACACATGTACTTACAGAAGGATAGACAGGTTATCTAAGATATGAACAATGAAATTAAAGACTATCAAAAGCTAAAGTTACAGAAAATGTCACCCTCTACTCATAAAATAGCTGTTCTGTGACAAACTCGCACCAGGATAGAAAGTTAGGTACATGACTGATTTAC
>CABHPH010066919.1:6947-50875 GCA_902168325.1 Peromyscus nudipes | reverse complement strand
AGAGAGAGAGAGAGAGAGAGAGAGAGAGAGAGAGAGAGAGAGAGAGAGAGAGAACATTTAAAGAAGTATTTCACTTTAAAAATGGAAACTTATATTCCCAACGTATTATCTTCCTCTTAAAAGACTTTTAAATTATAATACATATTTAAGACTACTCAAAGCCAGTTATGGTATCTTTCACAAGCCTTGGTCTCAGTATTCAGGAGGCAGAAGCCGGTGATCTCTGTGAGTTTCAGGCCAGCCAAAGCTGTACAGTGTTGTTTGTCTTAAACAAACAACAACAGCAAGGCCTGTTCAAGTAGAGATAGTGAGGTATATGATAATGAAAAATAGATGAAAGATGTTTTTTAAAGTTAAAAACAAAGTCTAACTGGCAACATTTAAGAAAATGCTGAGGAAATGTATTTTTTAGATAGCAAATTAAAGGAAGGGGGGAGGTGCACGCTAAATAGTATGTTGGCAAACTTCCTGAGATGCACGTATATAGTAATTAGAAGCTTATTGGCTTTTAAATGTCAGCCAGCTTTTATTCTTTTCCTTTTCCTACTGTCTCTTTGTATGAATAGTGATTATTCTTACTTTTAAAGAAGGTTTAACAAGTTTTCTGTGAACATTTGTTAGTTACCACTACTGCTGCCAGCAAGGTTTTCTTGGTTGAATTTCTTTTCTTTTTTGAAGATTTATTTATATATTTATTATGTGTACAGTGTTCTGCCTGTGTGTATGCCTGCACGCCAGAAGAGGGCACCAGATCTCATTATAGATGGTTGTGAGCTACCATGTGGTTACTAGGAATTGAACTCAGGACCTCTGGAAGAGCAGCCAGTGTTCTTAATCTCTGAGCCATCTCTCCAGCCCTTGGTTGAATTTCTTAGTTGTCAAAGCATGGCTAAGAATTTTCTCATTTCATTGTTGAGATTTGGGGACATATCCTATGCTTTGTACTTAAATCCAGTAAAGAAATGCCCTTAGTCATGTCCCTTATAGTATATTATTGACATATTATCACTTACATTCTAAATGTAAAAAGGGAGTTGGCTAAATTAGTTTAATTCAGGATTGTGTATGTCTACTATTAATGTTCTGTTAGTGTGTTTTATTGCCCCTACAGGATAAAAGGAGCAGAGACAGTTCTGAGGAGACTGAAACTGTGCCCTATTTCATGCTTTAAGATGTTTGCTTTCTTAATCTCACTAGGTTGTCTATACCAGTGGAAAGAATCACACAAACATCTGTCTCCAGTGACAACTCAAGAGTCCACTAGTATCAGAAATGTTCTAGTTTCAGAAAAGTTGTTAATAAATGTGGATTCTAAAACTCCTGAAGTAGAGTTTTTTAAGCTATGAATTTGAATTGTAAAGAGATGGTTATGCCAGGTCCTGCAGTGATGCGTCTTTAACCTAGCACTTTGAGGTGGAGTTAGCCTGGTGCAGTTGAAAGTTCCAGGATACCTCAGGACTACGAAGTGAGATCTCCATAGCTTTGAATTGGCTCTTGTTTACTATTGTATAGTTACCCTGCAGCTCATTTCAGTGCTGTTAGCTGTCCTAAGAAGCGGTTAATTTCATGTCGGCTCTTAGATATGTCTGTACATAGAGATTTGGAGTGTGGAATACAGGCTTTCCCTCCATATAGAAACACTAAAACTGAAGTTATATGTTCATTTACTTACATGTCTTTTAGGAAAAATAAATAAGGTAAAAGAGTGAGATATAGCTGGTATAGTGCCCATGCTTACTTACCAGGCCAAGGTTACCTGATATGGCCATGAAAAATTAAACCAGGCAGGTTGGAGGGGCCACATCAAGACAGAGGTTGTGACAATTTTATTGAGAGCAATCAGACTCTTTATACCTTTATTAGCAACAGAATATAGTGGCAATTGCCAGGATCAATACAAATGTAGTTACCGGGATAGAATGACATTTGCAAGCCATGCAGGGTACACAAGAGTAATGTCTAAGACCAATTGCCCTGCTAAGCTTCCATGCTTCCTTGATTTCTAAGGAAACAAACAGAGAAACACAAAGTGGCCTGAATGCTTCACTGCCTGAGGGAGTGCATCAGTCTCTTGGGAACTGGAAGGGACATTGTGCCCCAGGAGCCATGGAAAAACCTGTGACACATGCATCTCAAGGTAGCTAGGCCAGGCCAACTTCATAGTTCCCCACATTAAGGTTAGTATTTATGTCCTTCCATAGCTTACTCCACTGCTGATTTCTCTTTCATCATTCCAAAGTTCTAAAGGCAATATTTCTTCATTTATAATGTTTTGATGTGGACTGGGAATATAGCTGTATATAGAGCACTTGCCTGTATATTGAGGCTCTAAGGTCACTACCCAGCATCACAAAACCAAACCCACCTGGAGTTTCAGTGCAAATGATAGACCTCTGATTGACACAGGACCATAATCCTTGTACTTGGGAGGCTGAGGTAGGCCATCATGAATTAGAAGCCCTCTTGGGCTACATAGGAAGACTGTTTTTAGAAAGGAAAATAAGGGGCTGCTGAGATAGCTCAGGACTTAAGAGCACTGGCTCTTAAGGTATTTATAACAGAGGTAGGAATATATAGTGCGATATGCAATATGACAATAATCTTAAATATATATCAAAATACCGAATATCCTAAACAGAAGTAGAACATACATAAAGTATGACAGATATAAATTTACATTTGTATCAATATACAAATATTTCAAATAAGAGTAGAAATATATGTACATTATAACAAATATAGTCCTGTATTTGTATCAATATACAAATTATCTTAAACAGGAATATAAAAATAATTTACATTTGTATCAACATATAAGAATCCATAACAGTGCAAATTATCTAAGGCTGCTATTTCACTAAATTTGTTTACTAGTATATACAATAATCTACCATAATGTCTTATACCTATCCATTCCATTTCTTCTTTTCCTTTTTTTTGGGGGGGGGTGGAACTTCCAGATCAAAGCTGGAATGGCTACCCACTACAGGTCAAAGCTACTATTTTGTTAGGAATATTTATGTCAAGTTTTTGGTAAAATTTTAGCATAGAATTAAGTTCATTATCATCTATAATACATGGTGTAGGATGCATTCACTAGTTCTTCAAGTAAATTTTTATATATTTTTGATTATCATATTATCACCTCATTTCTAGAAACAATAGTAATCTTATTAGAATTATTAAGTATGTTCTGTATTTAAATTTTCATGAAGTTTTTTTGAGATATAGAAGCAGGTAGCCCAAACTAGCCTCGCACTCTCTGTGTATCTGAGGCTGACCTTACACTTTTGATCCCCCTGCTTTCATCTCATGAATGCAAGCATTATAGGCCTGTGACAACACACCCAGTTTTATGCTGTACTGCAATTTGAACCCAGGCTTCATATATGCTATGCTAATACCCTACCTACCTGAGCCCCATTCTTAACATTTTACCCTTTTTTATTTTAAAATAGAATTATTCATTTGGTGTTACTATCTCATTGTACAAAAGACAATATTTGCATGTTTAGTATCTGTTAGGTTGGTCTGTCTGTCTGTCTGTCTGTCTCTGTCTCTCTGTCTCTCTGTCTCTGTGTGTGTGTGTGTGTGTGTGTGTGTGTGTGTGTGTGTGTGTGTAGCCAAAGATCAACCTTGGGTATTGTTTTGCAGATGCTATCTACCTTGGTGTTTGTTTGTTTGTTTTTTGAGACTGTCTCTTTGTTGACTCAAAACTTGGCAGTTGGGCTAGACTGGTTGGTCAGTGAGCCTCCCCAGTGCCTAGATTACAGGCTGTTGCCACCACACCTGGCTTTTTTGCTGGATGATGGGGAATCAAACTCAGGTCCTGATGCTTGTGCAGCAAGCACTTTATTGATTGAGTCTCTCCAGTCTCCTCACTTTTTATTATTATGCATCTTCGCATTAAAGGCAGAGTATTTTATACATAAGGTGTTTTTTTTTATTTTATTTTTTCCTACCTTGTAGGTTGCTTCCACAGAATGTTGGCCTTCTCTATGTTGGAGGTTATGAAAGACCCTTTGCACAAATCAAGGTATGCTTATTCATTTTCTGTGTATTTTTCTTTGGTGTTTACTTATCTGGAGCTCACCCAAAACTTAGTAAAATCATCAGCCTCATCAGAGATGTTGGTGAATATGAAGAAATAGTTTCATGGATTTTGCTAATGTCTGCTGAAACAATTATAAAGCAATACCAGACCTGATATTTAAAACTCTGTTCATAGTAGAGTTGACTTTCAACAACATTTTCAGGACATGTGTTCTTTATTGGGTGTGGTTTACAGCAGTATACTGTACATTAGACATCCAGTTTGATAACTGCTAACATATTTACTCTGATAAAAAACTATTAAGATAATGAAATATATCTAATACTTGAAAAAATGTACTCAGATGGTTTAAAATTTTTTCCCTGTCCTTATTTTTGTCATCTTGTCCCCTAGAAACCACTAAACTAACTTGTTATTATAGCGGAATTTATGTACTTTAGTACTTCAGTGAATGGAATCATACATTTCTTCCCCCTCTCTTATTTTCATCTTTCACTCAGCGTGATTATTTTGAGAGTCATCTACATTGTTACACTTATTATTACTACTATTGTTTTCTTTTGGAGGTAGTGTTGGGAATTTAACCCAGGGACTAATGTGTGCTAGGTGCTGCTGTTAACATTTGCATATAGTTTTTCAGTAGGAATGTGTGCTTTCTTTTCTCCTGGGTAGCAGAGTATCCTGTGTTTCTCATGGATAGATACATATGTCTATTCCATTGACCTTCCTTCCACCAGTACCACTGTATAGATTATTGTAGCTTTATAGTAAGTCCCAAAATCAAATTATATAAGCCCTCCAGTTTTGTTCTTTCCTGTGTAGCTTTGGTTAATCTAGTTTCTTTTCATTTTCATGCAATTTTTAAGAACTATTATATCAATTTATATAAAAGTGCTTATTTAGATTCTATTTGGGATTATGTTGAATCTATAGATAGATTTGAATAAAATTGAAATTTTTAACAGTATTGTGCTGGAGGTATGGTTCAATGATAGTGTATTAGCCTGGCATGTGTTTAATACTGGGTTTAGTTCCAGGAGAGGAAGGGAGGTAGTTAGATTTTTAATAATACCGGAACATTCAGTTCACCAAGACTGCATCTCTCTATTTATTCCAGCTTTAATATCTCTTACTGTGATATGTTCTTATTTGGTGGTCTTGAATAGTTTTACAGTACATAAGTGTGTGTGTGTGTATTTCATGTTTTATAAAAGTTTTTTGAATGTTCATTGCTAATGTGTAAAAAGATGATTCTTAATATGTTGACTTTGGATTCTGTGGTATTATTACACTGAATTATTGGTTCTGGTAGTGTTTTTTGTGGACTTGATAGGATTTCTTTACATAATTATATGATCCACTGAAAAAAGCTATCCTCCTCTTGTCTGATCTGGTGCATTTCACTGCAATTTCTTTATTGCACTTACTGCAGTCTTTAATGCCAAGCTGAACAGTAATGGTTAGATCAGGCATCCTTGTGGTCTTCCTAATCTTAAAGGAAAAGCATTCAGTCCTTTGTCAGAACTGTCCACAGAAATATTAGGTAAGACTCGATCAATTGGGGCTTGAGAAATAGCTCAGCATTAAAAATGCCCAGTGTTTTTTGCAGAGGACTGGAATTTGATTCCTAGCACTCAAACAGCTTGTAACTGCCTGTAACTCCAGCTCAGGGGGCTCCATTCCCCTGTTTTGGCTTCTGTGGGTACCTACACACAAATAATAAAATAATTTTTAAGGAGTTTATTAGTTAATTCTAACCTGCAATTGTTGTAAGGAATGAAAAAAAATAGGGATGGGAGATGTCTCAGTAGGTAAAGTACTTGAGCATGAGGGGAATGAGTTTGAATCCCCAGCACCCACGTAAAGCTTGGTTGGTAGGTTGTGTTAGTAATCCCAGTGCTTTTACGGCAAGATGAAAGACGGTGTACAGCTGCAAATGACCAAAACACCTTGTGTGGAAGGTGGGAACCCACTGTTGAGATTGTTCTTTGACTTCCACATGTGTGCTGTGGTACATACAAGAGCACACTTACATAGACGAGTGTGCATGTATCTTCCCCCTCCCCTCACATACATGTTACATATACACCAGAGGGGTAAAAATGAACAAGGCAGTAAATAGAAGATTTCAGTTTTTTCTTTGTTATTGTAACATTTTGTAAATGTTTTCTAAGAGGAGTTGTTAGTCCCACTGGGCAAGAATAAGACCACAATCACAATTTTTAAGCCAAGTTTGCAGCAAGTTTTATTAAATACTGTCTAGGACAATGGACACTGGCCAGGTCCATACCCAGGATTCCCAGAGAATGGCTATGAATTATATTAGTCCAGTGCTTATTAAGGCAAAACCCACAAGGCTGCATTCTTCCTGCCTTTGTCAAATATACATCCTGGGGCAAGTATACATTCTGATGTACTTTCTGCCTACATGTGATCATACATATCCTGTGCAGTTGGAACAACCAAATTTGTTTACAGAAATGAAAACACGTGACATATTATCTTTCTTTGGGCAAGTGGGGCTTACAGGTTAGAGGTATTTTTGTTTTACAGATTTCTTAAGCACAATTAAAACTTTAAACATAACTTTAGCCCTCACATTCGGTTGGACTCTCATGCCTGTGGCCCCTCTGCAAGGTGCTCCATGGTCCAGCTGGAGATGGTGGCCACTACCATCTTGAATTGGCCTTCAAATATTTTTTCAAAGGTTCTGATAACAGAAATTATATGTGTGCTTGGGCACATTTACTGGAGATATAGCCATTTCCTCTGATGCTCTTCTCTAAGTTTCTTCCAGCAGTGTAGCACTCCAGATCACATGGCAAGGGTGCACTACTTATTTATTGCCCAAGATTACATTAATAAAGATATCATAATATAAAATATTTTATAAACTTAAGATATCCTTTAGCCTTATATTTAAAATTTTTAAAAGCTCTTCTTTAAAAAAAAAATCCAGTTTTTTTTAAATTTAAATTTCCTCTTAAAGAAGTTTAAAATCACTCAACTGTGGGCTCCTGCAATATTAAAAATAAAGTACCCTTTTAAAGTACCCTTTTGTACTTCAAGAGGGAAGAAACAGGGTGCAACCACAACAAGGGCAAAACCAAGCTCCCAACAGTGTAAAGAACTCATTGCTCAGTAGCTGGGATTCATTCATAATCCTCTGAGCTTCCCCAAGGGGCTTGGGTCACCTCTCTGGCCCTGCCCTCAGCAGCACATACAACCTGTTTTCTAGGCCCCAAATGGCTCCATTTCATTGTGGCTGTTGTTTCTGGTGGCCATTGCATGGTACCAGCATATCCCAAACTGCTGGGGTCCCTCTCCTAGGCTCTCTTTAGCAACTCAAGCCCTGCTATGCAGTGCCAAGTCTCAACTGCTCCCCATGACCCCTTCATGCCTTTAAAACCAACACCACCTGAGTGTCTTATTATATTACAAAGTTTGGCTGCCAGCATGAGGTTCATTCTTGTATATGAATGCATGGGGGTGCAGGTTTAATACCTGTTAAACAAGGATTGTTTTTAAATTCTATATTTAATAAACCTTCTTTTTATGACTTTGTTTTCAGGACAGGAATCAAACATCCATCCTTATCCAAAATATCTTGGAGACTTATTGTTGCCTCCTTGGTTTATACTATGTCCGTCACCTTTAATCAGCATGGCGCTGAAGTCACATGACATCCACCATCTCCAACCTTAGCATTGATATCTGCCAGCCATGTGGCTTCCTCCCATCCTGAAGGGGGACAGCAGCTAAGATGGTGGCAAGCAACATGTTGGTTATATCCCAAGATGGCATCATGTCACATGGTTCCTTTAAGATTACATATGTGTCTTAAGGTTTCTGTTGCTGTGAAGAAACATCATGATCATAGCAACTCTTACGAAGGAAACATTTTATTGTGGCTATCTTACAGTTTCAGAGATTTAGTCCATTATTGTCATGCAGGAAGCATGGTGGTAGGCAGACAGACATGGTGCTAGAGAGGTAGCTAAGAGTTCTGCATCTGGATCAGCAGGCAGCAGGAAGAGAATGCCACACTGGGCCTGGCTTGATGGATCACCTGAGACCTCAAAGCCCAGTGACTTACTTCCTCCACACCTACTCCAACAAGGCCACACCGCCTAATAGTGCCACTCCCTATGAACCTGTGAGGGACATTTTCTTTCAAACTCCGACACTATGTATAGATTTTTAAATTTCAATACCCTGATGTGGTGATTTGAATCCCCACTAAACTGAATCTAGTGATCAGAAAGCTCAGAGATTTCTGAGCCTGGCCACCAAAGCAGCCATGGCAAGCGGCTTTAGCAGTAGTGGCTGGCAGCTGGCAGTGACAGAGACAGCAAAACAAAACCAATAAACACAGAACACAGAAAACTCACACACTCAAAGGAGACTAGTCAGAAATAAAACATGAGGTGGCCACCATCATTCATACATTCAACTGAGCCTGACCTATATCTGTCCTGACTCCTATGTTTGCAACAAAACTTACAGACAACAGAAAAGAGATCCATCCACATATATAGAACAGACAGACAAAACTTTCTAAACAACCAGAACCAGGCAGGCAGTGACATCTTTCTTCTTACCCTGGACAAGAGAGTATTTGGGTTCCATCAAACCTATCAACATTCCAGATTGGGATCCCAGAACAGAGCTAGACTGTGACTTACCAGGGGAGGCCTCTATAGATGCTTGCTGCTTTTCTCAGCATGGCCGTTCACTCTGATAGTCTGTTAAATCAAAGGCATGCCTAGGAACCTTGGAACATTTCAAGGTGTCATTGAGTCCAGAGAAAAGGTTCTGCTTTAGAATTTGAATAGATGGTCTCATCTCACTAGGGTCCTCTAGAAAATGTTAAACCCATAGGGTAAGAATAAGACCGCGTTTTTGAGCCAAATTTGAAGCAAGCTTTATTAAATACTGGCCAGAATGATTGACACTGGCCATGTCCATACCGGGGATTCCCAGAGAATGGCTGTGAATTATCTTCATCCAGTGCTTATTAGGGCAAAACCCACTAGGCTGCATTCTTCCCACCTTCAACCCTTTGGGGAAAAGCATACATCCGGACAAACTTCCTACCTATGTACCTCATGCCTACATATGATCAAGCATGTTCTCTCCCTTTGGGGCAACTTGTTTACAGAAGTGAAAGCACATGGCTTGTTATCTTATATGAACAACAGCCCCCAGGGTCCCAGAAAGTTATCTGTCTTTGGGCAAGTAAGGCTCACAGGTTAGAGGCATTTTGTTTTATAGATCTCTTAAGTACGACAAACTTAAAGCATAACTTTAGCTCTCACAATGTGTACAGTTTGGTGGTGGGAGTTTTCTTGTGGTTTAATCTTCTGAATTTTTTTCAATGTTTGTTCCTTGCCTCAGGAGTTACTTTTCTGCTGCTTATTTGAGAGTTGTACATTTAAATTCCTTTCTAGCTACATACATGATGTAGTTTTTTGCTTTTAAAAAATAAAGATTTTTCACTTAGCCTGAACAGGATATGTAGACTTTTAATACACAGGGTGATCAATCTCAGCATCAACAGCTTTTAATGTTGAAAAAGTCTATATTTAGAATTAGTCAGCTGGACTCAGTTTAGATGATCCCAATTTTGTTGGCAACATCTAGAGCATCATAATCAGGAGCCAACCAACCATATGCCTGTAGAATATTATTTTAAGGTGTGTTACCTTTGGTTATGTTGGATTTGTTTAACTCTGTGAACCTGTGTTACTTTGCCTGTCTAAAACACCTGACTGGTCTAGTGAAGAACTAAATGGCCAATAGCAAGACAGGAGAGAGAGATAGGCAGGGCTGGCAGACAGAGAGGCTATATAGAAGGAGAAATCTGAGAGAAAGGAGGAAGAAAGAAATGGAGATGAGAAAAGAAATAGCCAGAGAAGGAGGACATCAAGGGGTCAGCCACCCAGCTACATAGCAAGCCACGGAGTAAGAGTAAGATTTACAAAAGTAAGAGAATGGGAAAAGCCCAGAGGCAAACAGTAGATGGGATAAATTAAGAAAAGCTGCCAAGAAATAAGCCAAGCTAAGAAATAAGTCATTCATAATTAAGAATAACTACATGTGTGATTTATTTGGGAGCTGGGTGGCAGGCACCCCCCCCCCCAATAGCAGAAACAAACAGCAACATATGCTTTCTTCTATCTGTCAGGCCTCACCAGGGTATTGACTATGGCCACATCAATGTCATAGAGTTTCTTTTTTTTTTTTAAATTTTATTTCAACTTCAAAACAGAAAAAAAGTGCACAGAAACAAATTAAGTCTTAATGATGAATGTATCATCAATGAGAACCAGTTCAAAATTAGACAAAAATTTACAATACTTTTGAATAATGGAACAGAGAGGTAGAGAATCTTAAATTATTATATTGTAACTGTTAAACTGATTTGTAAGAAATATCACTTCAAATATTATAAAACACAGAAACTTATAAGCTTTAGAGAATAGTGGAAATGTTAATTACCAAAACAAAGAAGATATCTCATATGAACCATTTACTTGTTTGAGTTTACTTCTCGTGGTTAATAACTATGGAACTGTCGCCTTCATATATTCTGATAGAATACCTCATCTTTTTTTCACAAGACCAGATAAAAATAAGGAGTCAGCTATGAGGAACCATACAGTAACAACATTCATTCTCCTGGGACTAACAGAGGACCCACAAATTCAAAGTCTGCTTTTTATTTTATTTTATTTTTTTTAACTCTTAACTAGACAGAAAGTACTTACATCATTTCTAAAGTTTAGAGCTAATAGTCAGCACCCACAACAGCCCTTCCACAGCTCCTTCAGAGAAACCCCTCTCCCACTGATTTTATTCTCACCCTGCACGGTCCCTTCCCCCCAGATGCAGAGCCCCAGACATCCCAGGCTGCTCTGCTCCTCTGCTAGTTGCCTTTGGAGGTAGGGGCTTTCTTTCTTCCCGACTCTGCCTCAAACTCTTAGCAGCTTTCACAGGTCATGCATTTTCTGGGGAGGAATTTGTCCCTTCTATTTCTTCAGATGTTGGTGTGGGTTTATCTATTGCCTGAGTTTTCATGGGTGTGTTTAGCTTCTTTAGGTTGGATTTTTCCTTCTAGTGCTTTCTGTAAGGCTGGGTTTGTGGATAGGTATTGATTAAATCTGGTTTTATCATGGAATATTTTGTTTACTCCACCTATGGTGATTGAGAGTTTTGCTGGATATAATAGTCTAGGTTGGCATCCGTGGTCTCTTAGTGTCTGCATAACATTTGTCCAGGACCTTCTAGCTTTCATAGTCTCTATTGAGAAGTCTGGTATTATTCTGATGGGTTTGCCTTTATATGTTACTTGGTCTTTCTCCTTTGCAGCTCTTAATATTTTTTCTTTGTTCTGTATGTTTAATGTTTTGATTATTATGTGGCGAGAGGACTTTCTTTTTGGGTCCAGCCTATTTGGTGTTCTGTAAGCTTCTTGTATCTTCATAGGTATTTCTTTCTTTAGGTTAGGAAAGTTTTCTTCTATGATTTTGTTGAATATATTTTCTGTGCCTTTGAGTTGGTATTCTTCTCCTTCTTCTATCCCTATTATTCTTAGGTTTGGTCTTTTCATGGTGTCCCAGATTTTTTGGACGTTTTGTGTTACGACTTTTTTATCTTTAGTGTTTTCTTTGACTGACGAATCTATTTTCTCTATTGTGTCTTCAGTGTCAGAGATTCTCTGTTCCATCTCTTGTATTCGGTTGGTTATGCTTGTTTCTGTAGTTCCTGTTCGTTTAGTCAGGATTTCTATTCCCAGCATTCCCTCAGCTTGTGTTTTCTTTGTTGTCTCAATTTTTTTCAGATCTTGGAATGTTTCTTTCATCTGTTTAATTATTTTTTCTTGACTTTCTTTGCTTTCTTCCAATTTTTTGTTTGTTTTTTCTTCCATTTCTTTAAGGGAATTTTTTATTTCCTCTTTAAGGAAGTTTTTCATTTCCTCTTTAATGGAGTTTTTCATTTCCTCTTTAAGAGAATTTTTTATTTCCTCTTTAATATAGTTTTTCATTTCCTCTTTAAGGTAATTTTTTATTCCCTCTTTAATGGAGTTTTTCATTTCTTCTTTAAGGGAATTTTTTATTCCTTCTTTAATGGAGTTTTTCATTTCCTCTTTAAGGGAATTTTTTATTTCCTCTTTAATGAAAATTTTCGTTTCCTCTTTGAAGAAATTTTTTATTTCCTCTTTAAGGGTATTTTTTATTTCTTCTTTAAGGGCCTCTATCATCTTCTTAAAGTCATTGTTAGGATTGATTTCTTCTGTTTCATCTGCCTTGGTATGTTCAGGACTTGCAATTGTAGGGTTAGTAGGTTCTGGTGTTGTCATATAAGTCTTTTTATGTTGTTGCCTGTATTTTTCCGTTGGCGTCTACTCATCTCTTTCTCTGCTCAGTGCAGATGGTGTAAGACCCTAACCCTTCAGGCTTACACCTCCAAGCCTCAGAAATGCGAAACTTCAAGCACCAGGAAATGAGAAACTAAAAATCTGGTTCCCTGGGCAAGCTGACCACCCCTGTTCTCAGTCGGTGAGGTGTATACTTACGATTCTGGTGATCTAGTTCGGTGGTTGGGTGATCTTGATAAGTTCTTTTGAGAGCTTCTTGAAATACAGGATCCAAAGACACCTCTTACTCCGTGGCTTGCTGTATAGCTGGGTGGCTGGCCCCTGATGTGCTCCTCCTTCTCTGGCTCCTCGATCCTTCAGGTTCCAGCGAGCACTGCGGAGTCCTCCCTCGTTGCCTCTGTAGCCACAGCTGCACTGATCCCTGCCGCGTGGAGCCCAGGTCCCGCAGGGCGCACCTGCCCCGCGGTGCTGCGCTCTCCACTAGTTCCCAATTGAGAAGCAATCAGCAAGGTGATTAACATCCACTGTGCGAGTTCGGGCGTCCCTGACCTGAACTTTGTAGCTCTTCTTCTTGTGTTCACCCAGCTCTGTTGCGCCCCAAAGGGTCACCCGGGGAGTCCTGGCCGCTGCTCCTTCCCTGTGCTCGTTACGACCACGCCGCTCGTACTGCGCCTCTCACCCGAGCTCCCGGCGATCTGCTCACCCGCAGGCCTGGGGAGACCGCGCGGGAAGGATCGATCCAAGCCGCGGATTCCCGAGGAAGGCAGAGAAACTTTGATGCTCTAGCTAGCTTTTCTTAACTTAAATTTTTGTCTCTGAATTTTTATCTTTCTCTTTTTCTGTATACCTTTTTTGACGTCTTTCTTTGTGGGCCTGTTCCTCTTATTTCCACATCAGTTCATCATCCAATTTTGCTCTCACTCACGGCCCACCGGCGGCAGCCTGTCATAGAGTTTCTTGACAGCCTGTTTGATCTCATGCTTGTTGACCTTGACATCCGTAATGAGCACAAGTGTGTTGTTGTCTTCTATCTTCATGGCAGACTCAGTGGTCAGGGGGAATTGGATGATGGTCAAGCTTATTTCTCCTGGGCATGCTCTTTCAAGGGTATTTGGGCTTCCTTCAGAGCTACAGGGTCTTGAGTTGCCGGAAGGTGGGTGAGTGGCTTTTTGTGGCTGTGGGTACCTTTCAGCACTACCTTTTTTGCTTTCAAGACCTTTGCTCTTGGGCTTTGGGAGGGTCAGGGGCTTCCTTCTTTGCTTTCAGCACATCTTCAATATCAACATTATTGTACTGGAAATTTTATTGTCGTTACCATGGCATCAGCACCTCTTTAAAAACCTATAGTAATTTATCTTAAAACACTTCAAAGTCCGTCAGTGTTATAAATTGAGTACCTTCTTATGTTTTCTGATTCCTTAAGAAATGGTAAGCATTCAGATATTCTTCCTTCATTTTTCAGTGTTTCTGCAACACTCGTGGGTTGGCAAGAGTGTTTTTATAACTTTGCCTTACTGTCCCATTCATGGAATTTAACAGCAAAGCCAGAAAGCTTACTATGTTCTAACAGGAACATTTCTGACAGCCTAGTTTCTCTCCCCTTCTTCTCTCCCTTTTTCCTTCTCCTTTCCCCCTCTACTTCTTTCCCATTCCTTGCACCACCCTACTGTGTAGGAAAGAGAGAGGGAGAGAGAGCCCACACAAACGCATGTTTGCATGTGAGTTACAGTTATCTCAAAAGCATTATTACAATATATGTGTGAAAGCAAGTAAGTTCCTTTATCAGTCACCTGATTCATTAACATAAATAATATTTTCTTTTTTTATTTATTTATTTTTATTTGTATTGGTGTTTTGCTGCATGTATGACTGTGTGAGGATGTCAGATCTTGAGTTACAGACAGTTGTGAGCTGCCATGTGGGTGTTGGGACTTGAACCCAGGTCCTCTGGAAGAGCTGTCAGTGCTCTTAACCACTGAGCCATCTCTCCAGCCCCAAATAATATTTTCTTATCTAGGTCTTTCTTAACAGGCTGTGTGACAGAGGACACTCCTTTGTCAGTTTTCTATGTCTGATTAATCAACTTAGCTGAAAAGAAAAATCCATTATTTTAGGTTATCTTTTTGCCTTTGGTTTTCTCTCATTCACTGTGGAAAGATTTCTTAACCATACAGTTGTTGGAGATCTTTCATAATTCCCTGGTTATAGCTAATTGCATCTCTTTAATTAGAATATGTATAAGTTCATTGGAAACAATAAAAATAGTTTGAATGATTGAGATTATGCTTGAAATTTAAGGTTAATTTCTTACCTTGTCTGTGCTTACTTCTGAAAATACCAGCATTTTGTTATGTCTACTTTTTCTCCCATTACACTAAATGTAATGATGATGTGTTCTATGTCATGGATACTGGGTAAAACCTTTTAAAATGGAGAGTGCATTGTTTTTCTTTTTTCTTTTTTTAAAGATTTATTTGTTTATTATGTATACAGTGTTCTGCCTACATATATGCTTGCAGGTCAGAAGAGGGCACCAGATCTCATTATGGATGGTTGTGAGCCACCATGTGGTTGCTGGGAATTGAACTCAGGACCTCTGGAAGAGCAGTCAGTGCTCTTAACCGCTGAGCCATCTCTCCAGCCCCGCATTGTTTTTCTTAAGAACATATTGATTACTGCCTTTTAAAATAAATCACTCTATACCAAATGCCTTTCTTAATACTCTCCCACCTTCATTTTTTTATAGATTTATTTTTACTTTTAATTATGTGTAGATGTGTGAATTCATTATCAATGTGAGGTCATAAGACCCTGTTAAAAACAAAAAGGACTCTAAATTAAGAATCCTAAAGAATATTTTCCTGTTTTTTTCTACTAAGCAAAAAGATTGAATACCTAAAAATAGTTTTCAGAGGAAATATTTATTTATTTATTTATTTATTTATTTATTTATTCATTCATTCATTCATTCATTCATTGATTCATTCATTGATTCATTCATTCATTCATTCATTCATTTATTTATTTATTTATTTATTTATTTGGTTTTTCGAGACAGGGTTTCTCTGTGTAGCTTTGCGCCTTTCCTGGAGCTCACTTGGTAGCCCAGGCTGGCCTCGAACTCAGAGATCTGCCTGCCTCTGCCTCCCGAGTGCTGGGATTAAAGGCGTGCACCACCAACGCCCGGCGGAAATATTTATTAAGGGCTTTGATTTTAAACATACATGTTTACCTGAAATATAATGAACTAAATAAAACATTGATCATTTTCTAATAATTTACTACATGAAAAAAATGCTTTATATATCTTGAACAGATTACTCTCAAAACTGAAACTGCTTTAAACATAATCATGGGTAATTTAAGTTTCTAAATGCATTGAACTGTACTTAACTTGTGGTATAATGAAGAGAAATGGTTCATTATAAGATTATATGCAGTCTTTGAAATTGAAAATGAAAGGCCTACTAGCATGGCCCATATCTGTGATCCCAGCACTTGGGACACGAAACAAAAGGATTGCATGAGTGTCTGAACTCCATAAAGACTATCTGAAGAAACCAAAATGGAAATTAAAAAACATTTTTTAAAAAGAAGTTTTTTGAGACAAGGTCTCACTATGTAGATCAGAGGCTGTCTCAAGCTCACAGAGACCTGTCTTCCTTTTCTCTTCTTCCTGAGCGCTGGGATTAAAGGTGTGTGTCAGTTTTAATTAAAATCATATTTTGGTTCATTTCTAATTTTTTAAGTTGTCACAAGTTTTCTAGATATCTCTTATGATTGGTTGGAATTGATCATTGCCTAATACCTAGATTAATTATATCTGTCTATCTTGTTATTTAGAGCTTACTTTGTAGGTACTATCATTCAAATTTCAGTAATATTTTACGTTATACCTTTTTCTCCTTTTCCCCCTCATTGAACTATATATTCTTAGCCCAAGGTATAATCCAAGTGCCTTGAACTTGTGAGTCTTTTGCCTCATCCTGTGCAGCAATTTGCCTGCCAGTCTGTGATACTGTTGGTCAGTCTGGCTTCGTTTTATACCTGTTTTGTTTTCCAGAGCAGCTCATAGTATAGAGAACTTTCTTTTTTAAAGGCTGGCATGGAACTCACTATGTAGCCAAGGATGACCTTGAATTTCTTACTCCCTAGTGCTCAGATTACTGGTTGGAGCCGCTATACCTAGTTTATGTGGTGCTTAGGATGATACTCAGGGCTTTATGCATGTTTTACAAGCATTTTATCAGGTGAATTACATTGCCGGGCCAAAATCTTAATGTTAATTCTCCAAAGTTTCTAATCCTAAAGAATGAATTTAGCAGGCAGAATCCATAAACTCCCATGGGGTGAAAGTCTGTCCATGTGGCTTTTAATCAGCCCAGAGTGGTGGTTACTGAAAGGCTGAAGGCTACAGGGTTGCCACTCGTGGAACACGAGTGGAACACTTTTGTATAGTCGTCTGTTCCAGTTCTTACAGTCCAGGAGATGTGAGAGGCACTGAGGCTAAGTGTGACTTTTCAGATCAAACTACAGAAAGAAACTGCTGTGTTTTAAATGTGAATTCCGTTCAGCACAAGTCTAAAAAGAACTGTAAGCATTGCTCAGGACTCTTCTCTAATGCAGTTCTTTTACAGTTGGCTCTTGAGGGACTAGATCCCCCTAGTCACAGTCACTCAAAATTTCTAAGCGTGCATTAAAAACAATCTCCTTATACCCAAGGAAATTTAGGTTGTTCTCTGCGTTCCAGTGCATATACAGCAGGTAAAAAAGAAGTATTTATCTCGTCTCCATTTTCTTCCTTTTCTTTTCTTTCTAAAAACCATCTGGGGCCGGAGAGAGGGCTCAGAGGTTAAGAACACTTGTGATCTTCCTGAGAACTTGGCTATGGCTCCCGGAACATACAGTGGCCAGCTGATGACTGCCCAGTTCCAGGGGATCCAGTGCCTTTTCTGACCCCTGAGGTTACCTACATATGACATGTGGCAGTGGTGGGGAGTGGTGGTGGGAGGCATACAAAAGTAACGATAAATCTTTTTAAAAGTTAGTGTATTTTTCCTTTAAAGTTTTTTTGTACTGAGGTTGTTACTTAAAACACCTTTGAGATGGTTAACAAGTCAGTTTTAATTTTAGGCTAAGTTAAATTTAAAAGTTAAAATATTAATTTTGGATCATTCTATTATAAAAAAAAAACCCTAAACTAATGGAAATAATTTGATGTGTTTGCCAGCTAGTAATTGTTTTTAAGATACTTGGAGCCAGTATGGTGGCTTATGGCTATAATCTACCACTTGGGAGGCTGAAGCAGGAGATTTGCTACAAGTTTGAGATCAAAAGAATGAAAACCTGTCTCAGGACTGGCATGGGCTCTTACTTGATATATTAGATCAACACTCTTATTACTTAAATAAACTAATGCCCATATATTTGTATTTTAAATCTCTAAAATGCTTTCCATACTTTAGGAATATAGGAGATACATTTTTGATAAGACCCTGTCTCAGAGAGAAAGAAATGTGCTTATACAATTGCAACAAACTGAACTTTCAAAGTAGATGTTATGTCACATTATTATTTCCTTTTCTTTTGATTTGGCTTTTTATTTTAAAATTTCCATTTGCTTATTGTGATGGAGGCATATGTGGAGGTCAGAGGATAGTTTTGAGGAGCTGGCTCTTTCCTTCTATGATGTGGTTTCTGGTGATAGAACTCAGGTACTTGGGCTTGGTGGCAATTGCTTTTTTAGCTACTGAGCCATCTTGTCTTTTGGTTTGATTTTTAGATGCTGGACTCATCCCTCAGAATTTTCTCTATTGAGACTGACTCACAATTTGGCAAATACTGCTTCAGGATAAGACTCCTTCAGCTAATGCTGCCATATGCTTCCAGCAGGAAAATGCCACATTTGTGACACTCAAGAAGCTGCTTGCCCCTGAATTGCAGCTAGCCCTTAGACTGGCCCTGGAGAGAAGGAAAAGATGAAAGAACATATGTAGTTGCTGGGTAGAGGGCAGAAGACAGTGTAGGAAGATATCAATGAGAATCGAGTTAAGATATTCTATAAAACGAAGTAAAGCCATTTTTCTGTTTCAAAATACATAACTCTAAAGAACAGAAGGGAGCCTTCTACACCTCCTCTGTCTTCCAAGTGATTTCATGTATTTTGAGGATAGAGAAAGAAATAAAGATCAAATCTCCCCTTGATGAAAAAATTAGAAGTTGAGGTGGGTGAAAATTTGAGAGAAAGCAATTGAATCAGATTTAGATTTATATGACATATTCATTGAATAATGACTAAATTTTCCATAGTGCTATTAATAATGAGGAAGCATTTTTCAGTGTCTTGGATTTACAGTAATAAAGATTGAGGTAGTTGTCTAGATTTTGAAAGCAAGATTAGTAAGAAAAAGAGCAAACAACAACAGACTCATCATTGAAGGTCTGAAGCTTTCTTCCACAAAGCTGTTAAATTATTCTCAGATCCCTGCAATAAGGGAGCTGTTAAAATTTTAAATATGGTAGATATTAAAATTTTTATGCCATGGTCTATGGGAGGTAGTAAAGTGGTGTTTGCCATGAAAATATGAGAATCCTAGTTTGTCCCTGAAAATTCTTGTGTAAAAACAAAAATGAGTGTACTAGTGCCTGTTATTCCAGACTGAAGACAAAGGAATCTCTGGGGCTACCTTGGAGCTTCAGGCTCCGGGAGAGAGACCTTGTCTTAAAGTAATAAGGTGGATTAATTGAGGAAGGTACTGGGTGTCAACTTACAGCCTCCACACACGTGAGTGAACATGTGCATACACATCGACACAGAATTACACATTGTTATGAACAAATTGTGTGGTAATTGTTGAACAGAGTTCTAGAAAGTGCACTATGCTGCTTTTTTCCTGGATAAGTGCTTTAGATAGCATTGTTCTCAAAATAGAGTAAGAGTTCAGGCCGTAGCCACAGAGTTTAGTCTTGGTTTTCCCTTTTTGTGAGATGTACTCTCATGTAGTCCAAGCTCACTATGTTGCTGAGGATGATCTCAAGCTCTTAGACTTCCCACTGATAACAGGCATATGTAACCCTGCCCAGTCAATCTCAGTATTCTTTTGTTTTAAGTTTTATTTTAAAAACTATTTGTATGTGTATGTGTGTACGTGTGAGCTTGTGTGTGAGTTCAGTGCTCTCAAAAGCCAGAGAGGGCATTAGATCCCTTGGAGCTAGAATTCTGTGGATGTTAGAAACTCAGCTTGGGTTCTCTGCGTGTTGTTAACAGTTGAGCCATCTTTGCAGCCCTCGATCTCAGTGTTCTCATCACCACACCAGTTAAGACGCTGCCTCGTTCAAGTCTGTGTCCTTAGCATTTAGCCCAGGTGCAGAAGGACATGAGTATTGGTTAACATTATTATTAAAGAGTCCTTAGAAAGTAGCACTGTTGCTGTTAGTTTTCATCTTTAAAGAATTATCATGACTGATTGGAACACAGTGACTTTGTATAGACTTCTGCAATTTCCGCACCTCGGAGATTGAGATTGGAGAGTCTGGGCTGCATAGTGAGAGTATCTCAAAAACAACACAGACCTACCCCCGAAAGAATTTTGGAATTCACTGTGTAGACCTGTCTTGTCTTGAACTCAGATCTGCCTGCCTCCGCCCTCTGAGGCAGTGCTACCGTGCTTGGCTATATTTTCTAATCTCTTATTACATCTTGAGTGATGCTTATCTCTGTGGTTATATAAATTAATTTTAATTTCTAATTCAAGATTGTGGCAGTAAATTATTATTAATGTCAATAGCAACTTTATTTGAAATGTATATTTTATGAGTGTATTACATTGAGAACATTTTAAATATAGTACTCAAGTTGTTTTAGGAAAGTTAGAATTTTTCTTAATTAGAAATTCCATTATCTTTCAGTCTTTCAAACTCGATTCTTTACAGAGAATTATTTGGCTTATTCTACTCTCTCTCTCTCTGTTCTCTCTCTGTTCTCTCTCTGTGTTCTCTCTCTCTGTGTTCTCTCTCTCTCTCTCTCTGTGTGTGTGTGTGTGTGTGTCTGTGTGTGTGTGTGTGTCTGTGTGTCTGTGTCTGTGTCTGTGTCTGTGTGGTGCTGGGATGGAGGCCAGGCTTTGCAGTGCTCTACCACTGAGCTGAAACCTCAGATCTTGGTCACACTGTATAGCCCAGACTGGTGTCTGAACGTAGACATTCTGCTTCTGTCTCCTCTCTGTTTGGATTATAGGCTTGTACTGTTGTGTCATGCCCAGTAGACAGCACAACATGTGCAGTGTGAATAGCTTGGAGGAAACAAAACAAGCCCGTCCACTGATTATTTTCTTTTCTACAAGGAACCACAGAAACTCAGTCTGCATAATAAAAATTATGTACATTGCCGCAAATTATAATAGAAGTGTTAAAATAGATATTTCATCATCTTCAGAAGTTTGATATTGCTATACTCATTGCAATTAAGGAAATATATAGTAAGTCAGAGGAAATGTTAATATTCTAAAATAGGGCTGCCATGGTGGTGCATGACTTTAATCCCAGCACTTGGGAGACAGAGACAAGCAGATCTCTGTGAGTTTAAGGCTATCCTGGTCTACAGAGCAAGTTCCAGGACAGCCAGAGCTGCATAGAAAGACCCTGTCTTAAAAAAGAAAAACAAATTCTAAATTAGGAATAAAGGGATACCATCTTGCTTAGTTTTTATTGAGATCATAACCAACAATCACCTGGGAGGTAGAGGGAACATCAGTGGAATTGCCTTGATCATATTGTACTGTGGTCACATCTGCTAATCGTGTAAGAGGGACCAGCCCGCTGTGAGCAGTAACATCCCTAGGCAAGTGAGTCAGGGTTATATAAGAAAGTTAACTGAATATAAGCTGGAGAGCAAGCCAACAAACAGCACTTCTCCATGGTCTCTGCTTCAGTTCCTGCCTGTGGTTTCCTACCTTGAGCTTCTGCCTTGGTTTCCCCACGTGATAGATGTAACCTACAAGCTAAGTTAAACCAGTTCCTCCCCAAGTTGCTTTTGGTCAGTGCTGTGTCACAGTAACAGAAACTAGAGCATGTATATTCAAAGAAGTCTATTCTTGTGAAATAGTTTTTCTAAACTCCTGGTAAAACATTTCTCTTCATATCTTAAACATTTCATTGTCTGTAGAATTAATTGCTGTAAGTAGAAAAATGACAACTTTTAGTTCAGAAAATTCATAAACTACGCTAAACATAATGAGCTGTAAAATATGAAAAAGTATTACAAATTTAACCTTGGAAATTGTCTTAGATTTTCTATTGCTGTGAAGAGACACCATGACCACAACAACTCTTCTAAAGGAAAGCGTTTAATTGAGGGTGCTCAATTACAGTTTCAGAGGTTTAGTCTATTACCATCATGACAGGAAGCATGGCACCGTGATAGAGCTGAGAATGCCACATCTAACAGGCAAAAGGAAGTCTACTATGTCACTGAGCCACTTCCTGAGCATAGGAAACCTCAAAGCCCACCCCCACAGTGACACACTTCCTCAAACAAGGCCATACCCACTCAAACAAAGCCACACTTTCTAATAGTGCCATTCCCTATGAGATTATGGGGCCAATTACATTCAGACTACCACAGAAGTACATCAACAGTATTTAGATACTTACAATTTTATATTAATATGTTAAATCCTTCACCAGCATTTAGATAGCAAAATCAGGAAAATCCCCATACTCAGGAAATAGCTTCATAAGTGATTATTAATCTACTAAAATAATATATTGTTGCTGATCAAAATACTCTTGGGGTGGGGGTGCTGGAGAGGTGACTGTAGATGTAACCATCTTGTTAAATAAGAAACACAGAGCCAAATACAGAGTTAAAAGCCAAGAGGTCAGAGCAATAGCTAGGAGCTGAGACTAAAAACCTTACCCTTCACTGCCCCTGCTGTCCTACCTCTCCACAAGAGATCTGCTTCCTGTGTGTTTGTCCTTTTTATTGACTGTTCTGCCTTCTCATTGGTTGTAAACCCAACCACATGACCTCCTCGTCACTGCCCATCTATACAGACCTCCAGGTCTTCTATGGTTGGTATTGAGATTAAAGGCATATGTCTCCATGCTGGTGGTATCCTTGAACACACAGAGATCTGCCTGTCATGTGATCGGGATTAAGGGTATGTGCTACCACTGCCAGACTTCTGCTATGGCTTGCTATCAGCTCTGATCCCCAGGCAACTTTATTTATTAATCACATTTCAGTACAAATAAAATATCACCATAGGTGACTCTGTGGTTAAGAGCACTTGCTGCTCTTAGAGGACCCATGTGTAGTTTACAAGTGCTTATAACTCCAATTCCAAGGGATCTGATGTCGTCTTCTGGCTTCCTAAGGCCCTTGCATGCCTGTGGTGCACATACATACACTTAGACACACTCACAAACGTAAAATAAAAATAAACAAATCTTTTAAATATATATATAAATACACACACGTCCACACACATCATTTCCTTAAATTTTCTGACAGTAGTTAAGTCTGGGAACTTTTAAAAAATATTGACAATATACATAACATATATATACATAGATATACTCTATCCACAATTCTCTTAAAAAAAAAGGGGGGGGGATAATTTGTTTAAAATCAAACACCTATACTTTTAACTTTTTTTTTTAAGTAAGATCTCATTATCCCAAGGCTGACCTCAGACTTGATGTGTAGCTAAGGATGACCTTGATCTGCTGATCCTTCTACCTCTATCTCTGAAGTGCTATGGTAACACACAGAAAATTTGTAACTTTAAAGCTAGTATTATTATCAGATGTTATATTGACAGTTGTTGGTGTGTGCTTGATATTATTCAAATTGGCCCCCAAACCTGTAAAGTGTGGGTGCTTGTAGCATTTTAGTTTTACAGATTTGGAATATGTAGATGAACAGGTAATATGGAATAAGGCATGTGGCAGGGTCCTGTGCTGTTGTTCACTTTGAGGGAGGGGGCCAAGTAGGCGCAGAGTCAAACCACATAGACTCAGGGAGAATGTTGAAACAACAAGCTCAGTTTATTCAGGAAGAGGCAAGCCTTATATACCTTCCATCCCACCCTGGGTGGGGGAGGTCTGATGAACATGCATCTGCTGGTGTGACATGGCTGCCTCTCATTGGTCATGGTTATCTCCAGATCATGTTTCCAGCTGCTGTTGCTAAGGCCATTAGGCAGACCCAGGTTGGCTCTCAGAAAGTATCTTTTTTACTTGTTTGGGCCAGCTGGCCCTCAAGCCTGTTAGGGATGAATCATCCCACAAAGGCATTCAGCTAATATATAGGACAGTTATGTTGCCCCTTATAGGGTGTTACTTTGGTATATACTATTTATTTATTTATGAATGACAGAATCTACATTGCTCAGGCCTACTTCCAATTAGCTATGTAGCTGAGGCTGACTTTGAATGCCTGTTCCTCTTGCTTCCACCTCCCAAGTGTTGGGGTTACAAGTGTGTACCACCCATACCCAGATTCAATGTATTCTCCTTTAAAATAATTAATTTCTCTTCATGTTGAATTATTATCGTATAGAGTGTATTTTATAGTTTTTGATGTCTTCTTTGTTTTGGTTGTATAGTAGACCAAAATAATCCCTATAATTTCTGTAACTTGACAAAGGGCATGTGATTTTTACCAGAGAGATTGAAGTAGGGAATTATTGTGCCTTGTTTGCATTTGAAATAAATGGAGTATAAAGGAGCTCAGTGTTCTAAATCTCTCTTCTTCCATTTAGTTAATAATCATTGAGAGTGTTTACATTCATTATTGCTTAATAGAAGAGCTGAGAGTTTGTACATTGGGAATACTTGTGAATCTCTGAGGTGTTCGAGGAAACTAATTCCGATGTCTTATATAGTTTAGAAATATTTTCCCTTCTGTATCCAGAACGTCATGTTTTGAATGAACTATATTGTGTCATGTATTTCTCCTAGTCAGTATTCCTTTTAAAAATACTGATTTATTTATTTTGTGTGTGTGGGGAGGTGTGTATGCATATGCATACGATGTAGCACAGGAAGCATGTAGAAGCCAGAGGACAACTTTCTAGAATTCTTCTCTTCTTCTACCAAATGGGTCCTAGGGACTGAACTCAGACCATCATGTTTGGTGATAAGTGCCTTTACTCTTTATTTTTCTCCCGTATAGGACCTTTTATCTTTATTCCTTTTTTATTGCTTGCTAGTGTGTGTGCAGGTACACATGGAAGCCATGGTTGATGTAGATGTTTTTTAAGGCATTCTGCAGTTAGTTATTGAAGCAGACTCTCTTGCTGAACCTAGAGCTCACCAATTCCATCTCATGTAGCTGGCCAGCTTGCCCTGAGGATCCTCTGCTTCTGTTCCAAGTGCTGGGATTACAGGAGGCCACTATCTTTTCACCCTAGTCATCATGCTTATGTGGCAAGTACTTTATCTTCTAAGCCATTTCCATAACTGTGAGGTCTACAGTCACTTTACAAATTTTATTTGGTTTCTGCATTGACTCCATGAGGGCACTGTAGGACTTTGTGTTGGTTTTGTTATACTGCACGGGAAAACCACGACTCTTGGAGTTGGCAGCCCTTACAGGAGGTAGTGACAGTGGTCCCTCTCCACTGTCTTCACAGTCCTCACTCAAAGTTTGAACTCTCTGGTAGTTGCCTGGAGGGTTGCCAGCCCTCAAAGAATGTGTGCCCCTATAATATATTTAGCTGTAGGAGATGCATAACGTTGGACATGGCTGAGGGGTCAAATGGTCCATCTGTCAAGTGGTTGATGATGAAGATCAGAGTCACTGGCTTGGCCTTGGTAGTATGACCATGATAGCCATCTGTGTATGCCACTGTCCAGGAAAGCAGTTCATGTTCCCATGGACTAAAGTACAGTCAGCTCCAGCATCAACAAGGAGCAATAAATACTCTTTGTATATTGGGGGTAGGATGGAGAAACCAATGAATAATGAACTCAACAAAAGAGGTCTCCAGTGTTCTGGGGTCCCTCACTAACTGGACATGTTAGCCCCACCCCTAGGATGTTCTCAGCCATGGATCCCTACTTGCTGAGGTCCATAATACTTGTTTACATTTGGAGAGTGTTGGGGTCCCACCTGTGGTAGCCCTGCCAAGTAATAGGTCATGGGGGGCACTCAGTTCTGAGCACTGGGGCCCATTGTTTTAACATAGAACATACTCTGCTTCTCAAGTGCCCTGCTGAGAGCCTGGCACTGTGTGTGTGTGTGTGTGTGTGTGTGTGTGTAAAGAGATTTGGGGGCATTTTTACTCTTGGACTGTCTGTATTAAGTCCATGTAGGAGATTCCTTTACTCACAGTCTGGCAGCTCATCACCATCAGCCTGTACCAGCACCATCAGCCTGTACCAGCTGCACTCCAGCCATCACACATGCCCATTAGTGAACGTTCTCCATTTGGTGGTCTTGGAACCTGTAGGCCCTGCCTTCAAGAAGGGTGGGTGGAAATGGAAGCGAACTTCTCCATTTCCTCCACTTTCAGAGTTGCAGATTCAGTTCCCCTGGGCTCTGATGTGTTGTTTCTCTTTTGATAAAAGCTCTCAGTGAGCTCCTGCTCTAAATCACATACTCAGCTCTCAGTTTCTCTCTCAGCTTATAACCCTTGCAAAGTAATCTCAAGCTTTTGGCACAATCAAAACAGCCAGCTTACTTTCTCATCAGCTGTTCCACTCTTCTCCCAGTGATATGGGTATCCAGTTCAACTTTCTTGGGTATTTTTGCACTGCAGGTATATCCTGTTCATAGTGCCAGACTTTTCCTGCCATGCTCCAGTGCCAGGAAAGGATAAGGGTCACAGAACATCTGGAGATTGAAGACACTGTGAGGAGCAGAGAGCAAATAAAACCTGCTTTATTCACCAATATATAGGCTGGTTGTCAGGCAGTGAAAGGCAGGCACTCAGGCACTCATTGGCATATGCAGGCTGCACACAGACAGACATAGGCAGGTGCACAGACGGGCACACAGGCCTGCAGACAAACACAGGAAGGCTGATAAAAGCAGAAAAGAGGATTCTGCCCTCTGACCTCAAGGCCATATTTATACAGGATTGCACTAAAGTGACACTCTGCCAAAAATAGTTACTTAACAGTACATCACTCTTTACTTTGGAGTTCCCTGGACATCCAGTGTCAGCCATCTTATGCTGACTAATAGACCCTATATCCAGTCTCAACTGTGTTTTAGCTGACTCATCCCTGATATCTACATCCGTGCTATATTGTCTAAACATAAACTGGCTCTTAAAGTTTTCTGTTTCCAACACTCCTTTATGATTTTTAATATCCAAGAGTTTTGGGTTAAAACTATCATAAGGTTTTATTAATTTGAGACAGTCTAGAAATCCATTTCATTTCTTTGAGAACCAGCTGGTAAAAATCACATGTATAAACAAATACCCTATGTATTTGAGTGTTAATTAATTCATAAAAGAAGAGTTATTCTCATTTGCAGAATTTTTCAACCGGGTATGGCAATTATGCTAGATACAGTGAAACAGTTTTACACTTTTTTAGCTTAAAGTTGAATATGAGTATAGTTGAAATTAAAATGTTTTAATGTTTTTCCACCAATATGTCTTGGGGTTAGTTTGATGACTCAGGATTGGTTTTAGCTACAAAGTGAATTATTGCAGAATTGCAGGGAGAAGGAACAGATGTTTTTTAAGTTTCAGAATGAGTAGGTTGGTTGCATAGCATGGGGTAATAGGATGATATAAAAGCTGTAAGCACTACTATTCCCATAGTGATGATGGCTTGGCAACAGGATGAATGAAATAAGTCAACATGCACAAGGCATGTGGGTCATCACATGTTACTTAGTGGCTGTGTATAGTGTGAGGAGCTACATTGGAAATGGAAATTGTCTTGTAAGGGGCTGTACTGTTACCAGTTAATTGTACCAGGCTATTTTATCCAGCCTCCCAGTATTTTAGGAGTCACCTTTCTCCATAATAGCTGAAATCTTAAGTAAAATTCAATAATTTTCAAATGTCTTCATTGGTTTGAGTGAGTGATTTATCAAATCAGTAAAAGCATTGAAGATTATGCTTTGGGAGGAAATAAGTAAAGACGGATTTGTTCATTTGAATTCTACTCATTCTTTGGATCCACATCATGTGAGCCCAGACTTTCCCTTAGTTATCTCTGTCAGCCACAGCAATCAACACACACCTGTTCGCAGTGCCCCATGGTAGGTCATGTTGCCTCATCTGCTCAGAACCTTTACTCCTTGATAGTATGTTTTCAGCATGACATACCCTGGCATAACATCAATCTCATATTTATGGATTTCTGGACATTTCGTATATCAGCTTTGCATTAGTTTGGTTTTGTTTACTTTAAAACTCGGCCGTCTAGCAGATAGGCAGTCCTTCTATTGACTTTCTCCTTCCACTGTATTTTTATTTCCTCTAACTTCCTCTTCTAAATAATAACAAGTTCACAGTTCTCTCTTCCTGCACCTTTATGTATGTTCTGTGGTGACTTGGCCTCAAACTTTACCTGATGATCAAAAACAAGCAGTTGGAGATGGCATGTAAAACTTATTAAGATCTTTGTTTGTGCCTGACCCTAGCATCTGATGGAAAAGGATATTTTCATAATAAAATCATAACTGTACAGTCTTAAGATGAGATGTGTCAGATGCTTAGAACTGGCTGTTAATGTCAAAAGCTGAGGAAGTGCTTTGAACTGGGGCAGTAGTCTCAAAGGCAGCAAGAATTGTTTTTACTGATTATATAAGTGATAGGTTATGTCTGTGGGTCTTTCCCTTTTTCCTCCTTTTGGGGTAGAGGATGTTTGGCAGTGTACAAAAGTACAAAAAGCTTTATTTGGTGCAAGGAGTAAGTAATAGTTGAATAGGAGCAAAGGTTTTTATGCAGGGAAATAATAGATATGGGTGGAGAGGTAAATTGGTGTTAAGAGAAATACATGACAAATGTAGCCATGCACTGTTATAATAAGGTAATTCTGAGTCAGTATGGTAGTACACATAGTGTTATTTCAACTGAGGAAAGAAGATTACAAGTTTGAGGCCAGCCAGGGGTACATACTGAGATGGGGTTTGGGTGAGAGGAACATAGGGGCGAGTAGTTGATCTTTCTTCCTCCTCCTCCTCCTCCTCTTCCTCCTCCTCCTCCTCCTCCTCTCTCTCTCTCTCTCTCTCTCTCTCTCTCTCTCTCTCTCTCTCTCAAAATTTTGTTGTGTGAAATACTGTTGCTATTGATGGTCTTTCTTTCTTTCTTTCTTTCTTTCTTTCTTTCTTTCTTTCTTTCTGAGACATGTTCTTGTAATGTTTCTCAAGTTGGGCTTGAACTTGGCATATACCTTAAGCTGGACTTAAACTCAAAATCTTCTGTTCCATCCTTCTAAGTGCTAGGATTAGAGATGTATAGTACTTTGCCTTGCTCCTGTGAACAACAATGGCTAGTATTTATATATCCAAACATTCTTAAAAACTACAGTCAAAATACAATTTAAAAGATAAAAATAAGGGCTGGAGAGATGGTTCAGTAAGCAAAAGTGCTTGCCTTACAAACCAGGTGACTTGAGTTCAAGCCCGGGAACCCACATAAAAGTAGGAGAGAATTGAATCCACAAAGCTGTCCTCAGATCTCCACATGAGCACCAAGGTACATGTGTGTGCTCCCCCACACTCACACCATCATCATCATCATCATCAATAAGAAGGATAAAAGTTGATGTACCTAAAAAGGGTGCTTTGTATGATTGGAGCTTGCAGAGCTGAAAGTTGGTTTGGGGGAGCAGTGAATGAAAGGTCTAGGGTTTGCAGCTCAAAGGGATGCTGAAGTGAATTATCTTTTGGATAAGAGATTTATTAGGTACTAATGCCATGAAAAATAGCATGACTAATGCTCCAAGGAGTGTTCAGACCCCAGTGTCAAAGACGGATGACAGAGGCACTGAGGAGTGTTCATACCCGTGAGGTACAGTGAAAGTTCCTTCATAAGTGTTTCAGAGGCAGAGGCAAGGTTCCTGCTTTTCTGGGTTCTAACAGTGACTAGTGAATGTGAAGGCCTAGGCTACTGCACTGCTGTAGACTTTATAAACACTGTACACTTTGGCTATTCTATTCTTCTTCAAGATTGAATTATACATTAAAAAACATTTAATTTTTAATTTCTATGTATGAATGTTTTGCTTGCTTGTATGTGTGTATATACCACATACATGTCTGTTGCCTACAGAGTCAGAAAGGGGGTCAGATACCCTGGAACTGGAGTACAGATGATTGTGAGCCACCATGTAGGTGCTTGGAATCCTCTGCAAGTGCAACAAGTGCTCTAACCCTCTAGCTTCACATTGTAAACTTCTTTTCTTTTCTTTTTTTTTTTTTTTTTTTTTTTGGTTTTTCGAGACAGGGTTTCTCTGTGTAGTTTTGGAGCCTGTGCTAGATCTCACTCTGTAGACCAGGCTGGCCTCGAACTCACAGAGATCTGCCTGGCTCTGCCTCCCGAGTGCTGGGATTAAAGGCGTGCGCCACCACAACCTGGCTTCACATTGCAAACTTTTTAAAGTTACTTTTATTTTCCTCACTTACTTTTGGTTGTGTAGCAAGAACTTTACTGACTTAGCTAATTTTGAAAACATTTGAATTTGTATTCGTGTATGTGTTTGGCTGTTACCACGTGTGTATAGCTGCCCTCAGAGACCTGAAGAGGAGGATGGATCCCCCTGGAGCTGGAGTTGCAGGTGATTGTGAGATACTCAGTGTTGGTGCTGGGAACGAAACTCCAGTCATCTGGAAGAACAGTGCATGCTCTTAACCACTGAGCAATCTCCAGCCCCTGTGTTCTGCTTTTGAACTAGTCTCGCTTTGCGTCTCAGACAGCCTAGAACCCGTGTAGCCCTGAGTGACTTCAGACTTAGAGCAGTCCTCCAGCTTTCACTGCGTCTCAGACAGCCTAGAACCCGTGTAGCCCTGAGTGACTCCAGACTTACAGCAGTCCTCCAGCTTTCACTGCCAAGAGGCAAGGGTAACAGATGCGAGTCACTAGTCTCAACTCCAGAAATTTATAAAAACGTTTACTCTCGTAACATGTAGCTTAAAACACATGCAACGGAACAAAAATGTCCTTTGTATATTTAATCTGTAAGCTACTTTCTTGTTAATTTTTTTTTATTTTATTTACTTGACTATGTTTTGAAGCAAAGTTAATTTTAATGACTTTTTAGGATTTATTTTTATTTTTTCAGATTACATGTATGTGTGTGTAAGTGCATGAGTGCTAGTGCCCTTTGAGTTGGAGGCATTGGATCCCCCTGGAGCTGGAGTTGTGGGGGTTGTGAGCCATCTGATATAGATTCTAGAAACTGAATTCAGGTCGTTGGAATGAGTAGTGCACATCCTAACTGTTGAGCCGTCTCTCCAACTCTGGGATTTTTGCTGTTGTTCTGTTTTTGAGATAGGAGCTCTGCCGTTACATAGTCCGGGCTGGCCTGGAACTCACTGTGTTGACCAAGGATGGCCTTGAACCCTAATAATCTTTTGCCTCCTGAGTGCTGGGATTAAAGGGGCCACCACATCTGTCCCTGAGGTGCCTTTAAAACAGATTTAAAAACAAAGTTGGTAGTCATTTAGGAAAAGGAGAGTACACATCCAGAAGTATGACTGTAGAAGAGTCTCCTTTTTTTATAGTTTAAGCTGTGTTTAGGATCTGAGATGCAAACATTGGCCTGGGCCTGTAAAGACATAAGATGATCATATTACCTTCTGCCTCCACATCTTGTTCCCCTAGAAGGTTGTTGGTTTAGTGCTTGGATTAAACCCAGGGCTTTGCATATGCCAAGTGCTTTAACACTGCATCCCCAGCACCTAGAAGGCCTTCAAGGATATTAGTACTCAGGAACTGTCATCTCTGTAATGGAGAGGCCTTTTTCTGGAGGCTATTTTTTGTTGTTTGTTTTTGAGATAGATTCTCTTGTAGAGCAGGGTGGCCTTAGACATACTCACTGTGTAGCTGAGGATGGCCTTGAACTTTTGATTTTCTTGCCTGATTCTATGCCATTTTGGGAAATTAAACACACCAACTGAACTGTATCCCAACTTTTCTGTAAGGTATTTAGTATTTTTTTTTCTGGTTCTTTAAATTTTGAGGGGGATTACATTGGATCTATAGGTTTTGTTTGTTTGTTTGTTCTTTGTTTTTTTATTTTTTATTTTTTGGCGATGTAACCATTCTTACTGTATTGATGTTGCCTTTCCATGAATATCTTCAAGTGTCTTCAGTCTCTGAAGCATTTCACTTCCTTATTTAAGATATGTGTGTGTGTGTGTGTGTGTGTGTGTGTGTGTGTGTGTGTGTGTGTGTGTGTGTAGTTATTGTGAATAGGATTGTTTTTCCCTAATTTTTTTCTTAGCAGGTACATTTGATATATAGAAAAGTTACTGATTTTGTTACTGATTTTTTGCATATTAATATTGTATTCTGGTATTTTGCTGAAAGTGTTTTTAAAATCTAAGTCTTCTGATAGTCCTTTAACAATAGGATCATATTGTGTGAAATAGATAATTTGACTTACTCCTTTCCTGTTTGTATCTCTATATTTTTTTTAATTCTCTTGCTTTATTGCCCTAGCTAAGATTTCAAGAGTGAAGAATAGAGAGTCTTGTCTTTTTCTGATGGCAAAGAAAATGTTTAGTTCTTCTCCATTTAATATAGTGCTGACTATAGATTTGTCCTAACTGTAGCCTTTACTATGCTGAGGTATGTTTCTTCTATTCCTAGTTTGTTCAGAGCTTTTACCATGAAGGGCTCTGAGCCTTGTTAAAGGGCTTCTCTGTGTCTTTTGAGGTAATGATGTGCGTTCTGTCTGAGTCCTTCTCCTTGTGGATGTTGGAATGGAACATTTCCTCAACTTTGTCCCCATTCTTGACGTGCTCTCTTTGTTTTGCTGGTCTATTGGTGCTCTTTCACTGTGGTTTTGTCTGTCTGTCTGTTTCATTCATCATTTCATCTCCAGGATTTCCATTTCTTTTTAACCCCAAGTCTCAGTTTCATGTTTCTTTTCTTAACCATGTTGCTGACTTTATTCTCCAGGTTCTGAATCGATAGTTTTTCATCCTTCTGCTTGTTTCTATCTTCTTTTTTGCCCTTCAGTTTCACACACTTTTCGTGCCTGTCACCATCGTGATTTCTAATGTTCTTCCACTAGTTTACCCTTGGAGTAGTCTTTTTTTGTTATCTCACTCCACAAAGGTAGCTTCTTAAGAGTTGTTTTGTTTTGGGTTTTCTCGTTGGGTTTTTTTTTTTTTTTTAACATATGGAGTGTTTTGCCTGTAAGTATGTATGTTTATTTTATGTGTGCCTGATGCTTATGTAGGTTAGAAGTGGCCATCAGATCCCCTAAAGCTGGAGTTACAGGTGATTGTGAGTCACTATGTAAGTGCTATGAATCAAACCTAGGTCCTCTGCAAGAGAACAGGTGCTCTTAATTGCTGAGCCATATCTCCCGTTCCACAGAGATAGTTTCTAACCTACTCTTACACTGACTCCTCGCTTAAAAATTTCCCCACTAGTTGTAGTGGAGAAAAAGCCTTAAATATTTGTTTAGGAAACAAATACATTTAGGTAAGAACCAAACTTAGGGTAAAAAATGGATCCCTTCTTAGAGACTCAAGTCATTATTTCATATAGTTTGTTTTAGTCCAGGCTAAAGAAATGGAGAATAAATGACTGTGCCTATGGACAGTAAATAAAGAGTCCTGGATTCCTAAAGTCGTCATTGTGGTAAATAGTTTTATATTTTCCTCACATTATCTGAAACAAAGAAGTAGAGCTGATGCAGAAATCGTTTAGTCAGTGTGTCTCTCAGTTCTAACTCTGCCCCTGTTCATACTGAACTATTATTTGTAACAGGAAGTGAATGCAATAGGTAGATCCTTCTGAATGCTCAAGTTTGTCTTGAATCTGACAGTTCAAGTTGTGGAAGATTCTGCCTTTCCATAGTTGGTATTTAAGTTACTTTTGTTTTATGTTTTGAAAAGTAAGATTTTTTTTAAAAGATTTTTTTTTTCAATGTAGCCTATTTAAAAAAATTATTTCTACAGGACAACTGTGTCTTGGTTGTTGTTGTATTTATTTTTTTGTTCTTACACCCAACCTCAGTTTCCCCTCTCTCCTCTCCTCCCAGTCCCATTTCCTTTCCTACCCCCCGCCCCACATCCACTCTGTCTCCTCTGTTTCTCTTCAGAAAAGGGCAAGCCTCCCATAGATATTAGTCAGCCATGGTATATCACGTTGTGGTGAGACTAGGCACCTCCTCTTCTATTAAGGCTGAATGAGGCAACCCAGAAGGAGGAAAGGGTCCTAAAAGCAGGCAACAGAGTCAGCTCGTAGTGAGGCATTTCTCATTCAAAATGCCACAAATATATCCCTGTAATCCTATCACTTTGGAGACTGAGGTAGAAGCTTCATCAGCCTGGCCTATAGTGAGGGGGAGGCAAGATTCATCACACTTTTCCTAGTAATGGTCTAATTTTCCATTATGATTACACTCACAGCTTCTTCAGGAAGTTATTTTTAAAACTGATATTTGAGTGTAAAGACTTGCAGAGGATGCTTGAACTCTGGGTTCAATTCCCACTACTAGATGCGGAGGGGAAGCAATGAAATAACATGAAGCTAGGAAGATAGCTCAGTAGATAAAAGTGTTTGCAACCAGGTCTGGTCCCCTTATTTCAGTCCCCAGCATGCACGTACTATCAAGAGAGAACCAACTCCTTCAGGTTCTTCTTTGATCTCCATGTGTGCACTGTGGCAGAAGCACCCACACAACAAAACACACATGTATACAGAATAAATAAAAACGTAATACAACTTTTAAAAAGGATCTTTTTTAATGTTATCAGCTGTCTGTGGTAGCAGAGCCCTGTAATCTCAACTTCCGAGAGGTAGAAACAGAATGGTCATGTGTTTAAGGCTAGCCTTGGCTACACTCTGAGACTGTATAAAACAAAACACAAGTCAGTCTTTTTGGCAGCTGGGGACGTAGCCTGTTGGTCAAGCACTTGTGTAGTGTGTGCCAAGTCATCACTTCAGTCCCTTGGCACGCTTCTGTCTGGTACCTGGAAACAGAAACTTGAACTCTGATGGTTTCTCCCCAGTAGAACAATTCACCAATGACTCATTTTATATATATATATTCCTTTTAGAAAAATAATCTTGGATATCATTCTTAAAATTAGGTATTTGTTTTGAAATTAAAGATAAGTTTTAGAAACATAGCTCTGACATCAAAATAACTATGATTCTAATTGTACTAATTGTGGAAGAAAAAATATACAGAGGCATTAGAAGTAATTTTATTTATGTCAAATATTTATAGCAGCTTTATAAAGTAAATATTAGTTTTGTTGACACATGAATGAAAAAACTGAGGCCCAAAGAAATAAAATAACTTGCCCATGATCAATAAAAGATAGATATTTTGTTGTTGTTGTTTTGCTTGCTTATGTCTGTGTGTTTGTAATCCAAATATGAGCATATTCCCACAGAGGCTAGAAGAAGTCATTGGATCTCCTGGAGTTGAAATTGCAGGCAGTTGTGGGTGCTGGAAACTGAACTCAGGTCCTCTGCATGAGCAGCAAGCACTCTTTTAACCACTGAGTCATCTCTCCAGCCCCTCATGGAAGTATTTTCTATGTACCTTTATTTTTATTTTTATTTTTTTAGTTTTTATTTTATTTTACTTTTGCTTATGTATGTGAATGGTTTGTGTGCTTGTGTATGTGCATGTCTGAACGTATGAGTACATGTGTGTGTAGGGATACATGTATGTGTCTGTATGTAGAGGTCCAAGATTGGCAATCAGTTGTCTTTCATTCACTTTTCATCTTATTAGGCAGGGTCTCTCACTGAACCAAGAGCTTACTAATTCAACTGGTCTGGCTAGCCAGTTTGTTCTGGAAATTCCTTGTATCTACCTCCTGTGCACTGGGATTACAGGCCCTACACCCACCTGGCTTCTATGTGGATTCACACTTACATGGCAAGTATTTACCTACTGTGCCATCTACCCAGCCTTTCTGCATAGCTTTTTAAAGTAAGCCTTTATAGTAATTTTTGTTATATATCAGAAATTTCATTTTTAAGCAGCGTCTGCTATAATTTATATGTCTCATTTGTAGTATCATTTCCAGCTGTTGCTCTGTGCTTTAATAAAGCAACTTCAGTGCTCTGAAGCCAGTTACTGCCTAGAAAAAGGGCCTTTATTGTTGCAGATTTAACGCCAGCTGTCTTTTTTTTGGGGGGGGGGTGTCAAATTCTGGCAGTTCTTTTCTTGCTACTTCAATTTTTTTTTCCCTGCTAGTATTCCAAGAAGTCCTAATGTTTATAAACCAGTGACTTGATATGTGCGTGTACAAGCTCCCCACCCCAGTATTTGACCCAGGAGCCCAAAAGTATCTCTATATCTCTCTGTAGAAGTGTTTGGTACTTTGATTCACAGACATTAAATTTCTTTTTAAAATTTTTTACTTATTTTTATTTTGTATATATAAGTGCTTTGCCTGCTTGTATATTTGTGCACCACACACTTGGCAGTGCTTGCAGAGGACAGAAGAAAGTATCAGACCCCTGGAACTAGAGTTACAGGGAGTTAGTTGTGAGCTACTGTGTGGGTGCTGGGAATTGAACCCAGGTCCTCTGCAAGAACAGTCAATGCTCTTAATCACTGAGCCATCTCAACAACTACCCTGTGTTTTTTCTGAAAGCAGTCCCACAGTTGTGGCCATATGTTGTTATGTTTAAAGTACCTACAGATGTGCTTTTCATGTCTGTCGAGTACATGTAATACATTTGTAATCCTTAATAATTTAATATAGTGCTACTTACTGGCTGTAAATCTATGACTGTTGGCATGACAAATATCAGCAGCGGTTATGCCCTAAAAGAATATTTTTGATTTGAGTGGTTTTTTTCAGTGACCTTGCTGTCTCTAATTTAGGAGTATGTTTCTTCAGTAAGGCAGCTGCTGATGTCACTGCTACTCAGAGCAATGCCAATTGTTATAAAACAGTCTTGAGACTTAAAACATTTCTCTTTCCAACTTGTACCTGTGTGTCTTCAAGTTTCTTCAGCAGAATAACTCAATCAGTTCTACTCTGCTTGTCAGTTACTTGCTGGAATTTTCCTTGCCCTTTTAGCAGTAGCAGTGTATGTGGCTTATAATGCACATTCCTTATTAAGGAGATGGAAGTAGTTTGCTTGCTTCTTCACTGCAGAACTTACTGCTGCTGTCTGAGTACTGTGGCAAATAATCATGAGGTGTATAGTATTACAGTTTCACTGTGGCTGCCTTGAAGAAAAAAAGTCAATTGGATGTAAGCTATGGGGCTTTTTACTGAGTTACACATGCTAGGCAAAACTCTGACGGAAGTCAGTTCCAAATACTCCCAGAAGCAGTATGTAGTTTGTTATGAAAACAACCCAAACATCGCATACTGTCCAGAGGAATCTCTTAAAGAATGGCTTCATCAGTTTTTATAACTGGGGCACTTTTAGATTTTCATTTTAGAAGTTCACAACATAGACCAGTGGTTCTCAGCCTTCCAAATGCTGCGACCCTTTAATCCAGTTCTCACGCTGTTGTGGCCTCCAAGTGTAGCAGTAGTCAATGTGTTAATGCCTATGAAATTCTCGGAACAGAGTCTGGCCATGATTGGGTATGGTGTTCATGACCTTTATTGCCGTCAGTCATTCTTGCCTGTGAGTATCCATCTTTCCTTTCTTATTTCTGCTTTGCTAGGGATGGAACCCAGACCCTTTCACATGCTAGGTGAGATTCTCTACCTATAACTGAACTATACCCTAAGTGCTTTTTTGGTACTTATCTAAATGCCCATGGAGCCCTGAACATGTTTTAGAGTATTGTGGGCATGATGGTTAGCTTTAGTTGTCGACTTGACACAACCAGATTTCACCTGGGAAGAGCCTTAGTGAGGGTTGTCCCCTTTGGTTGGCCTGTGGGCGTGTCTTTAGGGGATTGTCTTCAGTTCACTGATGTGGGAAGACCCAGCCCACTCTGGACAGCACCACTGTGGACAGCCAGCGCTGCTGAACTGTATGAGAGTGGAGAGAGTGGTCTGAATGCAAGCAAGAGCAGGCCTGCATTCAGTGCTCGGCTTTTTAGTTTGAAGGTGATGTTTGAGTTTTCCAGAATGAGAGTCTGTAAAAATTGATAATTAGTTAAATGTTTATCACAGCAACAGAAGTGAAGCTAAGGTAGTGTGGACTCAAGGATGAAAAACAAAAGTGAACTATAGTCATGCAATTTAAGATACAAACTGAGAAGATAGCTGAAAAGGAAAGCAGCACACGAGAGCAGGGGCCAGGCTCTGGGCAGGAGCAGTGCTTTTTTTCCAGGAGTGGTGGATGACTGTGCCACCACTCGGCAAGCACTTTATATACTGCTGTGAAATCTGAACTTTTTATTATTTTTTAAAAGAGTGTATATCTCTAGCCACTACTAAGTTTTCTGTGTTGGAAATGAATGTGTGTATTTGAGTCATAGGTATTCTGACTATGGATTATTGGTTAATAGTCTTGAAAGCCTAAACTTCATAGGGTTTTTTATTTTAAACAGCTTCAAAGTCACTTGAGTGTGGGGGTATTGTGTTCCCCAAAATATTGTGTATGCTAATAAACTTATCTGGGGTCAGAGAACAGGACAGCCACAATATTAAACATAGAGGTTAGGCAGTGGTAGCATACGCCTTTAATCCTAGCATTCCAGAGACAGAAATCCCTCTGGATCTCTGTGAGTTTAAGGCCACATTGGAAACGGCCAGGCACGGTGATACACACCTTTAATCCCAGAAAGCCACACCTTTAATCCCAGGGAGTGGTGGTAGAAAGCAGAAAGGTATATAAAGTGTGAGGACCAGAAACTAGAGGCATTTGCCCTGGAGAGGCCTTTGGCCTGGAGAAGCCTTTGGTCTGGGCAAGCATGTGGCTGGTTAAGCTTTCAGGCTTCTAGCAGCAGTTCAGCTGAGACCCATTCTGGATGAGGGCTCGAGGCATCCAGTCTGAGGAAACAAGACCAGCTGAGGATTCAGCGAGGTGAGATAGCTGTGGCTTATTCTGTCTCTCTGACCTTCCAGTGTTCACCCCAATACTTGGCCTCAGGTTTGATTTTATTAATAAGAACTTTTAAGATTCATGCTACACTTGAGACTGTTTAACAGCCTCTCATATGATAAAGGAATCCCATGTCAGTAAAGAAAAGAGATACTACCTCTTCTTTCATGGGTGCACATTTGTAGATTTCACTAAATGTCTGCTCTAATGTTTTCTTGTGGTAAGGAGGCATCTTTGACACCATTAATGAAAATTGGTAAACATTTAAATTTTTGTTTGTCTTACTAGCAGTAGCAAAAAATAGCATAATTCACTTTTGGTAATACCATCTTATGCTCGCAGAAGGCTACATGTTTTATAAATTGAAGTTTTCCACACCATTGCTTCTGTTTCTCTCTTGGAAGAAAACAGGTGCTGTGTGGAAAATTGCATGTTGTAGCTTTTGAGGGATGTGTGTATTTAAAATACCTATAAGGATGGGAAGTACTTCTGTTTAACTGATGAGAGATCAGCTAACACTTGTAATTGATAAAACGAAATATTATATAATATATTATAATAGCCATTATTAATATGTTCAGCCAAGATTTGTTACGAAGATGATTCACAGACAAAGGAAATAAGTGAATAGTTTACTTGCTGGAATCTTTCATTTCTGTGCCTAAAAATCAGTACACTTATGATTATGATTTGAGTTCTGGTTTTTGTCTGAACTTTAAAACTTAGAACTATTCTTTTTGCTAACTATTTGCTTCACAATTGTTAGAATTTAACGTAACAGACCTGTCTTGGAACTAGATCTTCTCCCAAAAGTAGATAAATGGATTTCTGAGTTGAGAGTAGACTAGAAATGACATAGCAGTGAATATTTGCAGTGGCTTTTGTTTGATCTCTAAAACACAAGGATTGCATGGAAAGAGGTGTGAATTAATTTTCCAGCTTTTGATAAAACTGAATCCTAAAACTACATGCATATGTCAGTCATTTCTAAAAGCAGTGAGCTTGTGGTAACTACAACAGATATCCTGTGAGAAGATTGTTTCCACTGTCTAACCAACAGAAAAATTTGGTAGGTTAGTGACAGTGTATATCTTACACATATAACTTTTTAGTTTGTGTTGACTTTTTAGCTTAGATTCACTTGTGAGAGAGGTAGCTAGCTTGTGGTGTGTCTCTTACGAGGTATGGGATTAATTTTCCTAATTAGTTTTTATAAATCTTTATGGAGATATTTTCATGAATCCATTAAAATATAAAAAAAAAGATAAGTCTTTCAATTGAAAAGCCAACTAATCCCTGACACATAGGACAGAGTTTAGAACTAAGCAAATGTTGGGTCCAGGTGTAATTTGGTAGTGGGAATTCCCTGAAATTTTGTCTCGAGGATAGGAATGACAATATATAGAAAACACGAATTATATGGAGTAGTGGATAAAGTACCTAGTATAAATGCTAAACCCACAAAAGTCATGTATAAAAATGGTGCTTCCTTTGCCCCTGTTATTCCTAAAACAGTTACAAGCCAGATGGGGGCCTTCTTCTCTTGCTGCTTTAAGCTCTTCAAATGCACCTTTCTTTTGTAACAGAAGTCCTGGCATGAATAATGAAGAAAGCAAGTAACCTAAACCATAGGGCATGTTTTTTTGAATATCTGTTTTAGGATACCCTGACTCCCTAGAGCTTGATGTATCTTTTCAGAAAAGGTAGTGCTTGTGGGACACCATGTGTAGGCTTTGATGTCTGTGACACAGAACTTCAGTTTAGGAGCACATTAACTCAGTATTAATTCATAAATAACCTATGTTTTAATTCATAAATAACCTAATCGAATAGCCAGCATTTTCCATTTCAGATTGACAATACAATGAAAAGAAATGAATACTCTGTTACTTGCCTTCACTTACCACCACTAGTAGTTTTACACCAAATTATATGTTGAGGAAGTATGAGTAAACCACGTGAGTACTGCTGTTTCTGTTGTTAAGCCTTATTTTCTTACTGTTTCAAATGGAAATCAAGAAAATTCTTCTGTTATGTATAATCATATTTTCCTACACAAATTGAGTGCAGAATAATTCAGGAAATATTAGGAAAGCACACAACAAGAGTTAATGTCCCTAATATTTTACCAAATGTTATAGAGGTTATTTACTGTATTCCAGATTGCACACTTTTAAAATGGATAATATCTAGGTATGACAGTGCAGGCCTTTAATCCCAGCACCCAGGGAGTGGAGGCAAGAAGGTAAGGAGTTCAAAGCCAGCCTGGTCTATGTGAGATCCTGTCTTAAAACCATCACCATAACAAGCAGTCAGATAAAAGACATAGACAAAAGGTTGCAACAAACGTGGACTAATAAAAGACTTCTGAGGTGTGGTGTACAGTGTACACTTTTTTTTAAATTCCAGATTTTTTTTTTTTTTTTTTTTTTGGTTTTTCAAGACAGGGTTTCTCTGTATAGCTTTGCGCCTTTCCTGGAACTCACTTGGTAGCCCAGGCTGGCCTCGAACTCCCAGCGATCCGCCTGGCTCTGCCTCCCAAGTGCTGGGATTAAAGGCGTGTGCCACCACCGCCCGGCTAAATTCCAGATTTTAATCTCATTTAATCTAAATTCCAGAGTTCTTTATATTATCTTTCTCAAAGTGTCTCAATAATTGAACAAGACCAGAAAGATACTATCAAATTTTCCCTTCAATTGCATGCTGGAAGTTATTCAGAATTGGGTGTGAAATTTGAGCGTCTCATTTTTGACTTAAAATTTTTTTTGTTTGTGTTTTCATTTTAGTTATTTTAAATATGTGGGGTTTTGGATGCTAGAGAGATGGCTCAATGGTTAAGAGCCCTGGCTCCTCTTTCATAAGGACTGAGTTTGACTCCTAATACCCACATAGAGGCTCACAAACATCTGTAACTTTAGTTCCAGGAGATTCAACATCTTCTGCCTGCTTAGGGTACTATATACATGTGGTGCATCAACAGGGAGGCAAAATACCTATATGCACAATATTTTTTAAAGTGGGGGCTTTTTTCTTTTCTTTCTTTCTTTTTTATTTTTATTTTTTTTTTATTTTTATTTTTTGTATTGAGGAGGGAGGATGTGGACCCATGTGTAGAGGTCGGAGGATAATTTCAGGAGTTGGATCTCTCCTACCATGTGAGTTCCAGGGATGGAACTCTGCAGTCCGAAGATACTAAATAAAATGTTCCAGAATAACTTTCAAATAATATATTATATCATACTGTTATAATTATCTTGTCATTATTATTGCTGATCACTTTATATGTTTAATTTATGAATTATACTTTATAATTTGTCAGACTCCACTGAGCAATCTTGCCAACCCCTAAAATGTATTTTTTTTTTTTTAATAAACGCATTTAAGATCCTTTCTGGTTTGTTTTTGTTAAACCAAAACTGCTGTCTTAGTTACTTTGCTATTGCTGTGAAGAGATACCATGACCAAGGCAACTTATAAAAGAAAGTATTTAATTGGGGGCTTGCTTATAGATTCAGAGAGAGTAATAAACAACATGTCAGGAAGCATGGTGGCAGGCAGGCAGGCATGCGTGACGCTGGAGCAATAGCTGAGAGCTTACATTTGGTCCACAAGCAGGAATCTGAGAGAGAGACAGAGACAGACACAGACTGGGCCTGGCTTGGGCTTTTGAAAACTCAAGGCCCATCCCCAGTGACACACCTCCTCCAACAAAGCCACACCTCCTAATCCTGCACCTGGAGACCAAGCATTCAAATATATTGGCCTATGAGGACCAGTCTCATTCAAACCACCCCCAAAAGCAAAGCAATCTATTTATGATTACAGTAGCAGTCTTGTTTTCTGTGCTTTGTTATCTGTGCTCATCTACAGTCAGAAGATACTAAATAAAAATTCCCAGAATAACTTTCAAATAATGTATTATAGCAAGCTGTTGTAATTATCTTGTCATTGTTATTGCTAATCACTTTATATGTTTAATTTATGGATTTTGCTTTATAATGATGCTGTTGCTTGGATCTTGAGTTTTCCTCAAAACCACATGCATGGGTTGAAGGCTTGGTCTCAGCCTGTGATGCCAGTGGAAGGTCCTAAACCTTTAAGAAGCAGAGACTAGTGGGAGGAAGTTATGTCATGCCCTTGAAGGGGATGCTGGGACTCAAGCCCTGCTCTCTTTCCTTTTTGCCCTTTTATGAGGTAAACAGGCCTCCCATTGTGTTCCCTGGCCATGATGATAAAGGCCTAAAATAAGGCCAAGTGACCATGGACTGAAATCTCCCAGACCAAGAGCCAAATTGAACTCCTTTCTTCTCAGTTGACTATCTCAGGTATATTGTCACAATAATGTGAAGGCATCTATTAGGAATCTTAGAATATCCTCATAGATGTGGAGAAACTGTCCTATGTTGGGCTTTATTTATTGACATATAGTAATTATTTTATTTGACTTTAAGGATTTATGAAGGAAAAATGAGTCAGTCAGATAATATAAATGCATTGACAATTTTGTTCAGATAACAGAATCATTGTTAGAAACCACAAGTCATAGTTATGGAAAATATAAAAAAAAATCTATAGATAAGAGCTTTGGAGTTAAGAGGAAGTAAAATTGATACCTTTGGCACTGGGAATGTTAATTCAGTTTGTTAGAGTGCTTGCCTAACATCACAAAACCTGAGGTTCAGTCTCCAAACACTACATAAATCAGGCCTGTTGGTGTATACCTGTTGTAGTCCCAATAGCTGGAAGGTAGATGCAGGAGGCTCAGGAATTCAAGGTTATCTTTGACTATATAATAGCTTAAGGCTAACCTGGGCTACATGAAAATTGGTGTCAAAGCTAAAGAGGGAAGCCAAGATCGAAACCTTTTATAACTGGATACCTAGCTCCTCAATTATGTAATTATTGTTTGACCTGATGGTAATATCTGTCTCCTCCTCCTGAGAAACTTGATAGTTTGCCAAACATATATTAATTAGCAGTAATAAGATAGAATTATTCCAAAACAGGCATTCATATTCCTCATCATTGAGAATTAAATCTAAGTAAAATCTGTAGGAAGTTGTAACTAACTGGCTTTTCTAAAAGAACTGTGTCAACTAAAAGGTACTTGACAATGTGTCAGTCAAATAGTGCTTTTAAATAAACTTCTTGTTTAGGCCTTCCTACTTTGTCAGAAGGAAAGGTACCACAGATAGCCTTGAACACAGAGAAAATGCAGTCTGTCTGTCTGTCTGTCTGACTGACTGACTGACTGTCTATCTATCAATCATCTATCTATTTAATCTATCTATCTATTTAATCTATCTATCTATCTATCTATCTATCTATCTATCTATCTATCTATCTATCTATCTATCTA
>CABHPH010066917.1:33616-55191 GCA_902168325.1 Peromyscus nudipes | reverse complement strand
GAACTGAAAGTTCCAACCCTCTAATCATACTTAAGTCTTCCCTGTCCCCACCCTTCCTCATTCTAATCACACCTAAGGGCCCTTAACCACCAGCCATCTCAGCACACAAAAGGACCTCGTCACTCCATAGATCCCAAGAGCATTTAGGAGCTGAACGTCAGGAAACAGGAAGGAAAAATGAGTACATATTTCATAATATAATAACCACTGACACCTTACCAGACATTCCAGGTACTCACTGCTTTTTGTTTTTCCAACTTGACACAAGCCACGGTCAGTTGGGAAGAGGTAAGTTCAACTGAGAAAATGCTCCCATCAAATTGACCTGTAGACAAGCCTGTGGGGGCATTTTCTTGATGAATGATTGATGATTAATAGATGGTCCTGGGTTGCATAAGAAAGCAAGTTAAACACCTCATGAAGAGCAAACCAGTAAGCAGTGTCTTTCTGTGGCCTCCGCTTCAGTTTCTGCCTCCAGGTCCTACCCTGGCTTCTCTCCATGATGGACTATAAACTATAAGGCGAGAGTGCACCCCTGCACTCCAGGTTCCTTTGGTTTTGGTGTTTAGTCACAGCAATATGAAGCCAACTAAGACATCTACTGGGCACCATGCTTGTAAAGCAGCGGATGAAGTTGAAGAGAGAGGGTGCCGAGGAGTCCCCAGGGCCAGACTGCTGGGGTGGGACTGCAGGGTTTCCCACAACCTAGCAATGTGATAGTTCCAAGTTCTCTCTGCTTCAGTTGTGGGAAAATGGGGATGCTCATCATGCTGTCCTCCTCTGTTGCTATGCAGAATAAATGGCAACTTGTACAGATCAAGCGCTGTATAAGCACCGCCTTGGCCACAGCTGCTGCTATTTTAAAAGTTGGTACCAAGGTCCCTAAATAGTATAATGTAGTAAAAACAAGACAAGACTTGGCTCATTTATAGCTCTATTTTATGCATAGTACTTAGCTCTATTTTTGGTTTTGCTTATGGTAACTTGTTATCAAATTATTTTATTTATTATTTATTGTTATTTTTATAAGGCCTTCTAAGAAGTTTTTTTTTAATCCTTTATGAAAAAATGACTTAGGAATAACCAATTAACTGGTTAAGTTTAGAAACTATAGCCAAGTAGAGATAAAAGTGTGATATTACTTTTCTGTTAGCTTTTACTAATTTATCAGAGGAATGATTTTAAACTTCCCTTCTACTTAGCGTATTAAAAATCAATCGAGAGCCAGGGCTGTATCCCAATGGCAGGTACAGCCCTTGCCTAGGATCTAGGTTCTAAATCTCCAGTATTTCTAAGAGGGGGGAAAAAGTCAGGTCTCATTGGCACCTTGGAGTGGAAATCAAGGCAGTTACCAAAATAAGGTGGAAATGGAGCATTGGAAGAACCAGGAAATAGAGTGTACATGTCCCTCCTAGCCCGATCGAGTTGGAGTTGTCTAAGAACAGAAACCAGGCAACCAGAGTGACCTTTGGGCCAGAGAAAATTCTGCTGAAAAGCCAAATGTTTCCTGTGATGGAACAGAGCCTTTCTCTGAATCTAGGACTGTTACCATGCTCTGTAGGATGCAGTGTGCTTGTCTGGGTGGGGCTGTGTTTTATTTCCATGCTATTTAATGCCTCTTTCCCCTCTGCTTTATGCAAGTGTCAGTCACAGAAGCCGAACAGAAAGGCCTCTTTTCAAACATGAGTAATGGCCCCTTTCACCAGAAGTCTGTGAGATCTGATCACAGCAGAACCAGTCAGCACACGAGTGACTCCAGATGCCAAGGTAAACTTCCTCTCTTCCATTTTCTATCATGTACCACACTCTAAAGGCAGGAAGGCCAAAGGCAGGTGTGAGGCTGCTGAAACCTTTTACTGGTCTCTGTCTGTCTTTCCCATGAGAACTAATTCAGCGTGATCTAGACCAGGGCCATTTATTTGCATGGAGAGACAATAAACTTAAGCAGATGAAGGGTGGCTTCTTGTCTCCAAATATGTTTTACAGAAATATAGCCAAGTCACCTATAAACCTCTCACATACCTCATCTCCCAGAGCCACACCTGTGTTCTCTTGTAACTATTTCAGTTTGCTCTCATAATACTTTTGCAGTTTATTTAAAAATATGTGTACATTTACTATACGAATTTCTTTTTTAAAATTAGAAAAAAACAAATGAACAAATAAATAAAGTGAAGACTCTTAATGTCATCAACTTCTGGCCTCCACATGTGCACTAACAGGCACCTGTACACATAAGCATATAGTACACACACACACACACACACACACACACACACACACGTACACCATAAATAACTCTTTTCTAAAAAGAGGTGTTCTTTTTATCTGAAACATTGCAAGTTGTTTCACGGTCTGCTATAAAGATCCTGCAATAGAAGTCATGTTAATTCACACCCACCGAAAAGAGAAATGAATCTAGGCCGTGTCATTTCTTTTCATGTAGCTGCAGGAGTGGAGGTTATTTAACTGAGGCTGAAGGGCAAATAGGTAATAAGGTGGTAGAAATTACAAGTCAGTTAGGAGCCACTATTGTTGGGGATAGTCAAAGACTTCATTTGCCCTTGAGACATGTTGGTTTCACGCCAGCACGCCTCACACTTTCTTCTCTTTTATTCTGTTCACTCTTTCCTTTCTCCTCCTATAAGGAAGAACACTTACACTTTCTGTTTTTGCAGTGTTGTGGATCAAACCCAGGGTCCCACTCATGCTAGGCAAATAAATGTCCTATCACCAAACCATACCCAGTTTCCTATTTAACTATTTTTCCAACCAGAAAGCTATTTCTGAGAAACATGGCAGTCTGTAAGGGTTGGTGTGTGTTTTGAAAGCTTTAAACTCTCTTCTTTATCCTCCTATAGTGACCAGGGACTAAGTCAAGAACCGCAGACCTAGATGGAAGACCAGAGCACGATGACTATCTTTGTGAAGGGCACTGGGGGGACAGACTCTAAACAGCTTTCAGATGAGAAGCTGAGATCAAGGACCATGCCAAGCACAGTTAAAAGGATAAAAACCTGAAACAGAGCACAAGGGTCAGAGACTGGAAAGGGCTCACAGTTGTCTTGGTCTTCTGGAAAATGAAGGGTGCTGCAATTCTGGTCTCAGAGTGCCATCCACACTACGCTTCCAGTCTCCAGATGATGAGCCTCGATGGTTCATTCCCATCTTCCGTGTCAGGAAGATATTGGGGATTTATTAAGGCAACTCCATGTAGTTCAAAAGGAGGTTTATTTTGGGGTAACTTACAGCCAGAAAAGGGGTTGGTTACAGGATCCTGGGTTGGTTACAGGATCCGGGGTTGGTTACAGGATCCGGGAGAGGTGAGGTGCTGTCCAGCTGGGTTCTCTGGAGAACTCCGCTCGGTCTACATCCAACATCCAAGATCACCAGGAACCACGAGACCAGGCACATCCGGATCTTGAGCCTTAAGGGCTCCCGTCTTGGCCCAGCCCCAGGGGCAGGTCGTAGGCAGGTGTGGCAGTTACCGGAAGCCTCACTAGGGGCAGTTACTTCCAGGTCAAAGCTGGAACAACTACCCACCACAGGAAGACACTGTGAAGGGCTAGCATAGTTGACACTGTTGCCGAGTCCCTAGCCTCCTACTTTCATGGATTTTTTTTCTAACCACTGAGTTTTACGCAGCGAGTATGGGGAGCGTGATTACGAGTAGGAGGTTATTTGCTAGATTACGGGCAACCAACCCGTGGGACATGAAAGTAGTGGTGGGGAGATGCCGGGCATGAAAAGGTGTAAATGGGGAACAGAGAGGGAGGACGGGGGAAGGTGGGAGTGGTGGAGGGTTAATAAAAGTGAGGGGTTATAAAAAAAAAAATCACAAAGAAACCCACTGCTTTATAAGCTAGCTGAAAACGTTAAGTTAAAAAGGAGCGTAGAGTTCCGGCACCCTATGTGGGTAAAATACTGCTCCCACAACTCGTGGGCAGTGTTTAGTTTTTTAAAGAAAATCACAGCGTCGTGTGAAGCACACCTCCGTCAGAGTTGTGGGGCAGAGAGGTCCCAGCGGCTCCCGAAAATAATGAATAGCCTATTGACATTGTTCTTGATCGCCCACTAGAAGTTCATGGTAAGATCGTATTCCTGAAGAGATTCATACGTTTTGATTGCAGGATGTGGAGAAATCGAGCCAGAACTAAACTGGAAGCTGCCTCTCCTGTTCAGGCTGCCGGGAGAGACAGTGCATCAGTAGTCCTTACTCAGCGGTGAACTCTGCATGCTGGGTTCTGTTGGACGAAATAAAACCCACTGGTCCAATAGTGGCATGACCACTTTGGGGGCAATCAACCACTTTCTGGTTGGATTGGAAGCACACTCTGAGGGAAGGAATACACACTTGTTGCTGTAGACAAGATCAAGACTCTAAGGCTAGGGAGGTCATAGGGTCCACGGGGGAACCTACTACATTTGGGTTTGCTGTTTTCTCCTTTCCAGAAGAAGATGGTACAATGAATTGCAGCAAACATTTGTGTGAATCCTCCATCCAAGCTTGACTGAATTTTGTGCCACCTGGTGGTGTTGGCAGAGATTTTATTAGTCTTAACTATTATTTCAGGGCCTCCTAGGCAGACAGTTTTAGTTTTCAGGTCAGTGTGGGACTATCATTCCTGGCCCATTTGTGTATGAACCCAAATGAACTAGAGAACGGAAAGATATTACTTTTTTCTCCCCTGGAGGACCCCATAAATTCCCAATAGCAGCTCAACTATTTAATCTAAGAATTGCATGAAGCGCTTTTTTAAAAACAAAACAAAACAAAACAAAACATAAATTTGATTGATTGACTGCTGAGTGTGAAATGATACAGTCTTTTACTCTAACAGAGATCAGTGTTTATTGAAGGAGATATAAACACATATTCTGATAAAAAGACAACAGTAAATTATGTGCATACCGTAAGGATCTCCTGGGTTTTATGTTGAACAAGATGAGATCTACTACCACAGGCAAGTGCAGGCCCTTTGCCAGCTCCAGGATTCTAAAAGAGACTCGTGTCTAAAGATCACGGATTATCTCATGCCTGAATCATGCCCAGCACCCGAAGTTTCCCAGCACCACCAAGCTATTGTTTTGGTACTCATAATCCCATCATTTGTTAGCCCCATCCCCACCCCACACTGCTCTCAGGAGCAGAGACTCATAATAGGTAATGTTAAGAACAGAATAATTTGTGTTTTTCCCAGGTGATATTTGAGTCGGGTCTATTTCCAGTCTGGCTATTGCCAGCAAACTGACGTCTTCCTTCCTGATTTCTAGCTCACTCCTTGCTGGAGCTCAGTCTCCTAGGGCTGGCTGTTTGGAGAGCTCAGTTGGCACAAAATAAGAAATGCAAAACTTCATGCTCAGGGAATGAGCAGGGAGCCTCCAGCACATCTTAATTATGGCTAATTTAGCACTACATAAGAGTGGACGCCGTTTGTCATAGAGAAGGGTGGCTATGCTGGGCAAATATACTATCTATCTCTCCGAGCAGTTCTCTGTAGTATTTGGGAGGAAATTCTTACTGCATGCAAAAAAAGACAACAATTACTTGGATAAGTCAGGTTTTCATTTCTGTGACAAATACATGAGAAAAATTAACTAAACTAAACTTAGAAAAGGAGGCAATATTTACTTTTTTTTCCTCATGGTTTCAGTCCATGGACAGTTGGTTCCATTGCTGTGGGCTTAACAGAGGGCTGAATATTGTGATGTGGAGCAAAGCTGCTCACTTTGTAGCAGACAGGAAGCAGAGGGGACGATCATATATACCTTTTCAGAGCATGCTATGGTGACCTATTCTCTCTTTCTAGTCACATCTCCTGCTTTCTACCCCTCCCCAAATGCCACTGAATTCATCAGGGAACTAACAGATCAGAGTCTCAGAGCCCTTAGGACCCAATTACTTCCGAAACTGGCAACAATACCACCAATAGATAGGCCCCATGGGGAAAACTTCACATTCAAACTATGATATCCCACTCCTGAGCCTCAAAAGGCTCAAATGCATTTCATAATACAAAATTAATTAAATGCACCTCCAAGAGTCTCTAGTGGTCTTAACAGTTTCAACATTTCTCAATTTACTTTAAACATCTCCTCGGCAACTAAAGGCATACTTAACTGCGAATCTCTGCAGAATTTAAAAATGAGGTTACGTCCAATGTACACATACAATGGCCCATGATAAATATGTCTGTTCCAAAACAAAGGGAATAGGAGAATGCCAAGGAAGGATCAGCCCAACAAGATGGAAGCCTAGAGGGCAAACATCAAATCTGTAGCTCCATGTCCAGGAGCGAGGGTGAATAATGCCATGATGTAAGCTCCACCGGTCCTGGACAGCACTGCATTTATGGCCTTGTTAGTTGCAGACCACATGACATACCTGTTGGACTGGCTTTGTTTATTGCCTGTAACTTTCTTCGGTAAGCATTCAGTATTTGGGGCATCTCCAGCATCTTAGGGGGTCTGTATATTTGTCTTAAGTTTCACCCTTACAACTCCATGCAATCCCCTCAGGGTCTACCTGTAGTGATCTTAACCAGGCTCATCCCTCAGTCTTTCTTTGAAATTGAGACAGAAACCCCCATGAGCCCACAGTCCTTACATTCTTTTTTTTTTCTTTTTTTTTTTTTTTTTTTTTTTTTTTTTTTTAGTCCTTACATTCTTACATGCATGCAAACCTAGTATCACATGGACAAGCTAGCTCCTGTGGCCCCTCTGAGTGCCTGGATGGCCAGATGGGGAAATAATTCCCTAGGTGGCCCTGTAACAAAAGGAGACTTGGCTCTCTCTTCTCAAAATAAAGTCTTAGAAATGAGTTGAAAGCTCTGTATAAACTGAGCCCTGGACCAGCGAGGTTGAGCCAGGTCCCAGTACGTGCTCAAGGCATCTCACCTGTTGTTTTAGTTCAAAATATTTGGCTTCTTTTTAAGTCAGTGGTTCTCAACCTGTAGATTGTGACTCCTTTGGGGGTTGAACGACCCTTTCACAGGGTTTGTCTAAGACCATCTGCATATCAACTGAAACTGCATTCCAGTTCATAACAGTAGAAAAATTACAGTTATAGAGTAGCAACAGAAATCATTTTATGGTTGGGGTTTACCACAACATGTGGAACTATATTAAGGGGTCACAGCCTTAGGCAGGTGGAGAACCACTTTTAAGGGCTCTCATCTTATTAGAAACTGTGTCTTCCTTGGCCCCAACAACCCCCCAAAACCTTCATTCTTTGGAAAAAATATGCACAAACTCTTTGCCAGAGGAAAAACAAATGGCTTTTTGTCAAATTCCTAGTACAGTTCTCATTCACATCTGGATCCTCACGAGGACATTCGGACTGTCTTTGTGCCTGTGAGCATCTGTCTTCTGAGTTCCACCATCACTGGCTAAGGCTAAGCCAGTTACGCCTGCAGCATTCTAGAGTTTCTCTAGCCGGGTCTCCAAATTTACCCAAATTTCTCCAATAAACCTGTTCCAAAGACTTCTGAGCCACATTGCTAGGAGCAATCACAGCAAGGATCCCACTTCCTCAGGATCAATTTTGGGCATTGTCAGACTGTTTAGCCTTGTGACAAAAAAAAAAAAAAAAAAATCCTCTCGAGGGAGGACTACTTGTTTTAGCTCACAGTCTTGGAAGCTTGGCCCATGACTGGCTTGCTTCAGTGGGATGCCCAGGGAAAGGCTGGACATCATGGCGGGAAGCAGTACACCTCATGGTGGACAGGAAGAAGAGGCAAAGCATAGATTCCTCTTACAGGAAGGACCCCATCTCCTACTCCCCAACACCTCCCAGCAACACTATCTAACACATATTGAAAGAGTACGCCATTGGTTAGCTAAGTATTTAGGTACTTCTCAACTGGCGACTCAGCTCCTGATACATAAGCCTGTGTGGACATTGCACATTCAAAACACACTGTTAAGGCAGAGGTTCTCAACCTGTGGGGTGCGACCCTTTGGAGGAATAGACCGACCCTTTCACAGGGGTCACCTAAGATCATCAGAAAACACAGATATTTATATTATGGTTCATAAAAGTAGCCGAACTACAGTTATGACAGAGCAATGAAAATTTTATGGTTGGAGGGCACCGGAACACGTGAAACTGTATTAAAGGGTCGCAGCATTAGGAAGGCTGAGAACCACTATGTTAGGGTGATCAAATGCTTCTTAGACAAAGCTTGTTTAGGCTGCAGGGTCATCCCCAGTTTGACATAAGTGAGTTTGTCTTAAAAATAAGAGCGAGGAGTACCACAGATATTCTTACCTTCTCATCCTACTTGAAAAGCACATTTGGAAGGTTTTTGTACTCGATGTGAAAACAGAAATTGAAGGCTATTCAAAAGAGATGTTAGGTAATGTTCCAGCAACCTAAAACTGAATCCTGTTCTTGTAAATGTTTAATTTCATGAACTCTGTGAGCAAATGTAGGAGTTAAGGAACTATTACTATATCTTGGCTCATATCTTACTAAGCTAACATTCAACATAATAGATATTATTAAAGCACTTGCTATAGTCAAGTGTACTTGAAGTGCTGTGTATATACTGATTTATCTCCTATCACCGCAGAGAAAGGATCGGCAGACCCTTCAGGTTCTAATACGTTCTGAGATGAGATAACCTAGGAAGAGTAATGGAAAGACAGATCAATAAAAAGGAAATAGCCAACATATTACGTAGATGTCCTGGCTTAGAGTAGAGAATGGACATTTGTGCCCTTAGGGAAATGATGAGGTCAGACAGACAGGGATAGATCAAGCCTGGCACTTTTGCTGCAGAGCCTGGAATCAATGATGATCTGATGGAAAGCCAGGCAGACAGACCAACTGAGGCATTGATCCATAGGCACTGGCCAAGAGGCCCTGTGTGAGGTGTTCCCACGGACCAAAGCAAGGGAATGGAAAAATGGGAAAGAACATGGATACAGGACCCAAACAATCTGCTCCCTAGGACCAAAGTGCTGGTATCTAGAAAACTTGGAGAACTCTGAGAAGGTCAGGTGTCCAGTCATACTTGTGTTCACCCCACTTCACGCACACACGCACGCACGCACGCACGCACGCACGCACGCATGCACGCACGCATGACCACACACACATCATAGAAAATAAGATTTTCATTCCTTACTTTAAGCCATAAAATAACTGTTAAGTGATTCAGTACTTTTTCCTATTGTTTCCAAGATTCTAACCTCCAATAACAGCACTGAGTTTTAGAATCCTATTCTTTGGATTACTAGACTGTTTCTTCTTTAGACTTGATTTGGCTTTTACCAACAGGCAGTAATGTCAATTTTTTTTTTAAATCACTGAGCTCATAGGCCTGTCAAATAAATAGTGATGCTGAGAGATTTATTACATATTTCCAGCTGCAAGTTTTGTGCTGGGTGTTAGTGTCTTACAGCGTTCTTTAGTATCTAGCAATATACAGGGGTAGCAACCTTTCTCCGTTAAATTCCAACTTGTAAATGTTTTAGTCCCTGTGGGCAATATAACTCTGGCAGTGTAGTGAGAAGCAATCACAGGCAAGAAACAAAAAAAACACATTCTACACATGCAGAAATCACCTCTCGGATTCAGTTGTTGGCCCGTGTTGTAAACAAACAAACAAACAAACAGAAAATGGGAAAGTGAATTTCCGTCTCACTTTGAGCAAATTTTCTTTTTCATTGTCTTGTACTAACACAGGAGTCATTTGTCTTCCTGGCCATAGCCACTGCTAAGGGTATTTTTTCTTTTCCGTTTGTGACTTTGAAGGTAACAGTCCTAAAGTGAACCCCCTTCTTGCTTTTCAGATGCAACAAGGCTTGGGAATCTGATTTCAAGTTTTCTTGAAACAGCTGAACCCCACTTTTTTAATTCTTGTGTAGAAAAGGCCCCTGGAGCCTTTGAAGTAAAGCCACTGTTCCATGAGCCTGAGCCATCCCAAATGTCCTACATTCAAATGCGACACCAGGAAATTAGTATGTAAACTGGGAAAACAAAACAAAACAAAAACAAAACAAATGAAAAAAACCCCAGTGTCCAACACCTAGAATGTTAAAAGATATATATATATACATATATATGTTATTTATTGCATCATTAAGTGTGCATGGGGGGGATGTGTTTTTCAGATGAATCTCTTGATTTTTTTTAACCAAACCTTTTTCCTCTCAATGCAATCCCTGGTATTACATTGTCTAGTACAGTACCCATAGGCATGTGTGTCTTTGAATTTATACTTACTTTGTTTTCATCAAGAACAGTTCAAGTTATGGTGCTCAGTCACATCCAGGTTACCTTCAGTGTGTTCATGGACCACAGGCAGCCTGTGACTGCCCATAGAGTGTCCTGTTAGTCACAGAAGACTTCTGTGGTGGAAGTCCTCCAGTTGGCATGGCTGATGGGACACACCGAATTTTGTTTTTGGTATTGTAAATACACCAGAACATAATTAAAATATTATCTCCCCCCTTTTTTTCTTTAAAGAAGAAACCTATTTCCTACTCTCCACCTCCAATCTATTTAAGATTCTTGCACACAGCATGTCTCTGGTAGTAGTTCAATGACTTCTGGACAGTTTCTATTCCTTCTTTCTCCAGCTTCATTGACAACAGTGGCCAGTTAAAGAACCTTCATAACTTACCGTCTTTCAAGTCGTTTGCACACATAAAGAGTTAATAAAAAACAAAGCAAATACAGTCTCTTCTAAAACAGAGAAAAACACCAAAATAAAAATCGAATAAAGAGTTGGATAGACAGCTCAGTAGTCAAGAACACTGATTCTTCTTCTTCTTCTATAGAACTCAGGTTGGATTCCCAGGCCCTACATGGTGACTCACAAACACCAGTAACTCCAGGGCATCTGAAGCTTTTTTCTGACCTCCAGGGGCACCAAGCACACATACATTGCAGAGACGTACTGGCAGACCAAACACTCTTACACGTAAAAGAAAAATCAAGTAAATCTCTGGGCGGTGGTGGTACATGCCTTTAATCCCAGCACTCGGGAGGCAGAGGCGGAGGATCTCTGTGAGTTTGAGGACAGCTTGGTCTACAGAGCAAGTTCCAGAACAGCCAGGGCTACACAAAGAAACCCTGTCTTGAAAAAGAAGGAAAAAGAAAAAGAAAAAGAAATAAATAGGGAAAAAAAGTTGAGTTAAATACTACTAGAAGAGAAAACCCTAATTAAGATCCAGTACGAAAGCTTACCTTCCTTGTCTTGGAAATGGAGATGTTTCACAATGGTAAGAACTTGATGCACTCTTAATTCTTTTCAGCTATTAACATATTTACCACTGTCCAACAGTTAAATTGATGAGTTGAAATCTCAACTCGTGCTACTTGTGAATCAAGGGATGGAAACATAATCTTTGCAAGTATAATCAAGTTAAAATGAGGTCATTAGGTTGGACTCAAATCCAATCTGATGGGTGTTCTTGTAAGAAGGAAATTTGGCCCTGGGTAAGGAGAGAGTAAGGAGAATGCTATTTGAAGACATAGAGGCACACAGGGAAAAGATGATCATGAGAAAATGGATAGAGATTGGCATGATGCATCAATAAGCCCAGGAATGCAAGGGAGACTAGCATGGACCAGATTCTTCCTGGAGAATGAACCAACCTTGCTGGAATCTTGATGTTGGGTTTGTAGCTTCCAGAACTATGAAAGAGAACCGTTCTCTTGCTTCAAGCCACCCAGTTGGTGGAATGTCAGAAAACGAATGTACAGGACCATGGCCAAAGTCACTCAAATTCTGCAGCATGCTTGGAACATTCTGTTCCTTGCTGGTGAGGTATCTCAGTGCTAGAGCACAGTTAGTAACCCGGCTGTCTTAGCGGGCTATTTTCTCTGGTTTCACTTTTATTTATCTTTCATTAAGATAATCTGGGGCTTGTCAAAGTCAAATGGAAAGTGACCATTCTAACTTTCCCTCTTTTTGTTGTGGGAAGTCAGGGCCATTGCCAAGGGCAGTTTGGCCAACTGTCAAGGGCTGACGAGATGACTGACAAACCTGGTTTGTCAGCTAGTGTTCTACTGCGTTAGCTTTTCTGAGTGCCATGAGCTCATAAAGTGTAACAAGGCATTGTGCTGTCTGAACTCCCCTGAATATATGGCCAGCGTTCACGTATCTCCTATTGTCTTGGTTTGTGCCTGTCAGAGGGAAATTTCTGATGTCTTTGCTTTCTTTCAATGCCTTTCCCCTTAATTTGATCTGTACTTGATGACTCAAACCCAGAGGACACCGTGTACCTGGGATAGCAGAAGCACACGTGCACACTCGTGAAAGCCGTGCTTCAGGAACTGCGCAGGAAGAGGGGTTACAGTAGCTAAGGTGGATTGCCTTGTTCTCTAGGTGTTTGACAGAAGACAAGCCCTTTCATTCTTAAACTACTGAAATCCTCATTGTGGCGCTAAGGGGCCTGATACCGTACTGCAAGACTGATGACAGTCACAGCCAAGATTATGAACTCAGGTCACCTGGCTACAAGGTCGTATCATTATCCTTGACTTTCTCCTGGGATATACTCTATATTAACCTGAATATTGGATATTTTCTTTACCAAAACCCAACATTTCCGGTGTCCTTTTCTCATAATGCAGCATCTGGTTCCATAGGTTCTGTCAAGGTTGCAGGATTGTTCTTGTGTCTAGACACTGGGTCTAGGGGATTTACGGACTGATGATGGTGTAGAGGTCACTTAACTAGTGAATGACCAGGGCCATGTGGGTTCCATATAAAGTTACATTTTCTCCAATTAGGCCAGCTCACCGGAAATATCTCAATATAATCAAACGAAATACTTCTAATTTAAAATAGTGATATGTAGCATGAGTCTTAAAAGTTCTTATTAATAAAACAAACCCGGAGCCAGGTATTGGGGTGAAATGCTGGATAGTCAGAGAGACAGAACCAGCCACAGCTACCTCACCTCACTGGATCCTCAGCTGGTCTTGTTTCCTCAGACTGGAAGCTTCTGTGTCCTCATATCCAAATGGTTCTCAGCTGAACTGTGTCGCTCCAAAGCCTAAATGCTTAACCAGCCACATGCTTAACCAGGCCAAAATGCTTCTCCAGGCCAAATGCTGCTAGTTTCTGGTCCTCACGCTTTATATACCTTTCTGCTCTCTACCACCACTCCCTGGGATTAAAGGTGTGGGTCACCATGCCTGACCGTTTCCAATGTGGCCTTGAACTCACAGAGATCCAGAGGGATTTCTGTCTCTGGAATGCTAGGATTAAAGGTGTGTACTACCACTGCCTATCCTCGTTTAATATTGTGGCTGTTCTGTCTCTGACCCCAGATAAGTTTATTAGCGTGCACAATATTTTGGGGAACACAATACCACATTTCCTCTCTTTTTGTCTAAAATTAAAAAAAGCTTATAACTAATACAAGAAAAATTATATCCAATAAGTATATACAATATACATATAGTCAAGATTACATTAATAATGTCTAGTCCATTATATTAACAATGTCCAGTCCAGTAACATCTGATAAACTCAGACCAAAAAATTTTCATTACTTATCTTATTTAAAACAAGTAGTTCCTTTTTAAAAGTAGATTCCATAATCTCCCTTTTTATCTTATCATATCCATAGTGATAGTGGTCATTTGCAAATTTATTTACTTATGTACAGAATATGTATTTGGAGAGATGTCAGAGCAGCAGGTTCAAGCCCAATATGTCTTTGGGGGAGAACCTAGATTCTAGCACCACCTGCTGTCAAAATGGTCAAGAAAAGAAAGGCCAAGTCAGAATTGCTTCCAGGCCAAGGTGGTAATTCTACCTGCCCCCACATTCCCAATTTATAATAAAAATTCTAAACCTTCTTTAAGTTTCCTCCCCCAAATTGCTTTGGGTCAGCAACAGACAGCAAACTAATAGATCCTACATTAGTTAAGTGTACTTCTGGGCTTGCCTTCAAGGGTGTTCCCAGAGATGATTAACTAAAGGGAGGACCCGCTCTGGGTGTGGGCAACACCATCACAATAGGCTGGGGGGCCATTAAAATGAAAGGGGGCGGGGAGAAGGGACCATGCTCGAAAAGACATCCTATCTGCTTCTTGTCCACCATGCGATGAGCTGTCGCCCTACTGTGTGATCTCCTGCCAACATGCTCAGGCTCGTATTAATAGAAACAGCCATCTAAGGTCCAAAGCCTCTGAAACTGGGAGTCGCGATCAACGTCTAGGCCGCATATTCGCCACAGTTGTGAGAAAACTGACACAGACAATGTAGACCGTGAGTATGACCGTAATGTTGTGACGGTGAATTTGTTTGCATGGTGTTTTTTGAATTGTTTGTTTTAGTTAGCATGGGGAAGATATTGTCATGCATACGTATCCCTGGACTTGGCTCACGTTTACTTACTATGACCTTTATAAGCCCCCTCCCTTCTTCTCACAGATCCATTTCCTGCTCTCAAATAGTCCCCCCTTCATGTTGTGTAATATGTGAGAAAACATCGTCTTTTGTCTTTTTAAATTCCTCATTACTTTGCGTTTTCCCCTGTCCCCTCCTTCCACTCCTTCCCCTCACCACAGTTTCACTTTTATTTTCATGTCTTTTCTGTATATGAAAATATGTGTTCATAATATATATGTATATATTCCTTATATTAGAGAAAATGGGATACTTGTCTTTCTGAGTCCAGCTTACTTTGCTTAACATAATGATCTCCAGTTCCATCCATTTTCCTGAAAATGACATTTTTTTTTTTTCCGAGACAGGGTTTCTCTGTGTAGCTTTGCGCCTTTCCTGGAACTCGCTTTGGAGACCAGGCTGGCCTCATACTCACAGAGATCCACCTGCCTCTGCCTCCCGAGTGCTGGGATTAAAGGCGTGCACCACCACCGCCCGGCATAATTTCATTCTTAATGGCTAAACAAAACTTTGTTGTAAAGGGCTGTGGAGATAGCTCAGCCACTAAAGTGTTTGTTGTATAAACATGTGGACCTAGCTCAAACCCCATCACTCACCTAAGAAGCTAGGTGTGGGTGTCTGTCATCCCAGTGCTCCTGAAGGGAAAGCAATCAGATCCCCAGAGCTCACTGGCTAACCAGCATACTCTAGTCAGTGAGCTCCAGGTCCCAGTTAGAGACCATGTCCCAAAAAATAAATTGGATGGTGCCTCATGGGTAAGGACACCGAGGCCTCTCATCTTGGTTTCTCTTGCCTCTACATCTTGTACTTGTACACACACACACACACACACCACCACCACCACCACCACCACCAAAATGATAAAAGCTTAATTGTGTATCTGTACCACACTTCTTTTATTCATCTGTTAATGGACAGCTAGTTTGGTTTAGTATCTCGGCTACTATGTCTGGTAAAGGAACAAACAAGGATGAGAGAGTATCTCTGTGTGTGGTGACTTAGATTCCTTCCGGGTACATATCCCAAAATCGGTATGTAGCTGGACCATATGCTGTATTTTTAATTTTTTGAGGACTGATTTCCATAGGGGCTGTACCTTTACATTCTATAGGGGCTGTACCATTTACATCCCATGGGGGCTGTACCATTTACATTCCCACCAGCAGTGTGAAAGAGCCCCTTATCACATCCTTATCAGCATTTGTTGTTTCTTTTCTTTTTTAAAAAATTTATTTATTTTTATTTTATGTGCATTGGTGTCTTGCCTGCATGTATGTCTGTGAGAGGGTGTCAGATCTCCTGGAATGGGAGTTATAGACAGTTGTGAGCTGCCCTGTGGGTGCTGGGAATTGAACCCGGGTCCTGGAAGAGCAGCCTGTGCTCTTAACCTCTGAGCCTTCTCTCCAGCCTCCGTTGTTTGTTTCCTTGACAGTAGCCATTCTGACTGGAGTGGGAAGGAATCTCCATGGAGTTTTAATTTGCATTTTCCAGATGCTAAGAACACTGACTTTCCCTCAAATATTTATCGGTCATTTGTGTGTCCTCCTTTGAGAATTCTCTAATTCATTTTTATTGGATCTTCTCTTTCTTTCTTTCTTTCTTTTTCTTTTTCTTCCTTTTTCTTGGTGCTTAATACTTGAGGTTTGTTAAGGACTTCATTAATCACCTTCTGATGATGGCCTTCTTTATTGTGTAGAAGTTTTTACTCTAATGCAATACCATTGGTTAATTTTTGCAGTTATTTCCTGAGTACAGACCTCAATCAAATTCCATCTCAGTGCTTTGCTTTCTGCTTTTTTTTTTAATTCAAAAAATTTTTTTGACATTTATTTAGTGGGGCGGGGGGCAGAGGGGCTTGTACATGCCATAGTGCAAATGTGGAGGCCAAAGGACAACTTGTTGGAATCGGTTCTCTTTCTCCACTTTATATGTTGTTCTGGGGCTTGAACTCCGGCCATCAAGCTTAGTGGCAAGTGCCTTTACCTGCTGAGCCATCTCATTAACTCATGTGACTGGCCCCCACTCATCTCTGGATTTATTGTCTACTGATGGTCTCTGAGCACCAGGAGAGTAGCCCAAGCAGTTTGCAGGGTCCATCAGTGGTAAGATGGAGGACCGGAGACTAGTTCCTGAGTGCCTACTGGAGAGCTGAGTGCCAAGACTGGGGAAGAGCTGCAGGCCCTTGTCCCTGGAATACTCCTGGAGACCCACTAATAATTACTGGTTCTGGCTGCTGAGTGTAGCTGGAAGCTGAGCTCAGAGCACTGGGGGTGGAGCTGCAGCATTAAGCCCTGATGTGTCCAGCACCACAAGTACAGAGATGTAGCGTCATAAAACCCAAGTGCCTCCGGCTCACAGATCTTGGAGATGTACTAGAAAGCATTAGCACTCAAGTTCAGAACTGTTAACACTAACAGGACTCTATTCTATACTTTCACAATTTCTATCTAAGTAGAGCAAAATTAATTGTTCAAGATTTGCTCAAAAGTCCAAGTCCAAAGTCTCTGAGACTAGAAAAATTCAGCTTTGAGCCCACAGAGTAGTCAAAATTCAAGTAGTGTATTTCCAGGATACAATGGAAAACACGCACAGGGTGTTTAGCCCATTACAAAAAGGAGGAACAAGGAAATTAAATAAATGGATCAGGAAATGGGGAAACCCAGCAACCAAAACATTAAATCTTAAGCTACGTGCCTGACGTGTGGGTCAATCTGTGGAGGGGTATTTGCTCCCAGTTGGAGCCAGCATAGATGTTTTCTTGGATGCATTTTCCACACTGCCTTTGGTTTCCACCTTCGGGATACTGGATGTTGCTGCCACCCCTGTCTTCCCAGCCTGTCCTTGTCTCTTCAGCTTCATCCAGCCATGGGGAGAATTTGCAGAGGTACTTTAACCCTGCGTCACGTGGCTGGCTCTCCCAAACCTTCTTTTTGGAAAAGAAAAAAAAAAAGGCAGTTTGGCAAACTTAGCAATTGATAATATGACTGAAAACTTGATATGTTAGCTATTTCCTACTGTATTAACTTCTTTAGGTTCTGGGTTCATGAAATATAATAAAGGTGAGTACAGCTTGAACTTTTGAACTTATGACTGATGTTCATATGACTCTTATTATAGAAGCTACCATGATCTCATAATTCTTGCGTTTTGCAAACACGCAAAAGTAGAGTACCATGAAGGCAATGCCAGAGTCTACTATCAGCATGAAGAGTATGTGGGTCTGCTTGAACTGTGACGATCATGGCCTGAACACTGGCAAGGGAATCCTGAAGCAGTCCTAGGTGAACAGGGTACTCATGTGCTCTTTGGTGAAATGGTTCTGCTCCGGACAGCTGTGGTTGGAATGTGAAATGTCTTCCACAGGCTCAGGTGTGTGCACATTTGCTTCCCAGATCATGGCACTGTTTTGGGTAGAAATAATGAATGGCTGGTGGAGATGGGTCACCACAGGAAGCATGTCTATGGTGTTTTTGTTTGTTTGTTTTATTTTTTAATTGATTTATTCTGTGTCTTTTACATCATATATCTTAATCCCATTCATTTCCCTGTCCCTTTGCATCCACCCTTTGCCCCTGCACACTCCCCAAATAAAACAAAATTTAAGAGAAAAAAAGGAAAAAACTTAACAATCTTGTCATGGAAGCTGCAGTGTGACACAGTGAGTCATGGCGTGAATCCTTTGTCTGTTTATCTTTACTTGCAAGTTTTTCTTGCAAAGAGTCATTGGTCTGGTTCAAGGCCGTTGGTTTCTACTACCCTATCGATGCTCGGCCCACGCTAAGGTTCCTCCTGGATAGCCTGTTGTTGCCCTGTGTTGTGGAGATCCTTCAGCTTTGTGTCTGCAGGTCAGGACCCTTCATGTGCTCCAGCAGATCATAGATGGGGTGAATGATGGGGCGGGCCAAGTCAAACATTATGTCTGGGTCTGGGCAGCTGTAGGTTTGGTCTGCCAGATGTGAAATGAGGATAACTCTCCCATGCTTACAACTTCAGGGCTGGTTCACCCACATCTGCACTAACAGGGTTGGCTCTATTGTGCTTCCTTGGCGAGGTGCAGGGCCTGCTCTCCTGAGTGTTGCAGCTGGTGGAGGTCAGGGACAGCTCTCCTGCTAGAATGACCACAGGGTCAGCACTCCCACCTGCCCCAGACATTAACGGGTGTTAGGGAAGAGGGCAACTCTTCTCTGCCCATGCTGCCACAAGACAGATGGGTAATGGGGACAGGTCTCTCATGCTCACAATTTCAGGGCTGGCTCACTCACACCTGAGCTGACAGGGATGGCTCTATTGTGCTGCCCTGGTGAGGAAGCATGTCTTTGAGAGTTTTAGTGCAGCCCTGCTTCAAGCCTGAGCTGTCTGCTTTCTAACCTGCTAAACTGTGTTGCAAGCTTCCACTGCTGTGGATGGAGATACCTTGCTTCCCCACTGTGATGGATTTATAGCCTCTGAAACTGTGAGCCAAAATAAGTCTGCTTCTATAGGTATTTTGTCACGGTGACAAGGAAGGTAACATAAAAGTCTTTGAAACAGATCAATAGTGTTACACTTAAAAATATTGCTTATTTTCTGCATGGGTATTTTGTCTGTCTGTATGTCTTGTTATCTCATGCATGCTTGGTGCCCTCAGGAACCACAACAGGGCATCAGATCCCTCGAGACTGGAATTATAGACAGTTTTGAGCTGCCATGTGGAGTCAGGGAACACAACCTAGGCCATCTGGAAGAACAGCCAGGCTTTTAATCCCTGAGCCATCTCTCTAGCCCGAATGCTACACTTTTGAACCCCTGATGAGTGTGTGCTTATGGTGGTTTGAATAAGAATTGTCACCATAGGCTCATATATTTTAGTGCATAGTCACCAGGGAGTGTACTATTGGAAAGGAGTAGAAGGATTAGGAGGTGTGGCCTTGTGGGAGGAAGTGTGTCACTGGGGGTGGGCTTTAAGGTTTCAAAAGCTCAAGCTAGGTCCAGTATCACACTCTCTTAATCAGGATCAGGATGTAGCTCTCAACTACTGCTCCAGCACTATGCACACTGTCATGATCCCTGTCATGAATATTTTCTTTCCTAAGAGTTGCCTTGGTCATGGTGTCTCTTCACAGCAGTAGAACAGTGACGAAGACAGTGGTGTTGCTCGTATCATGGTTTGAATGAGCAATGTCCCCCACAGGCTCAATTATTTGAACGTGTGGTCCCCAGTTGGTGGCACTGTCTGGGGATGTTTGGAAACCTTTAGGAGATACAGCCTCGCTGGAGGAAGTGTGTCACCGAGGGCTGGCTTTCAGAATTGATAGCCTCCCTCTACATCCAGTTCACTCTCTCTGCTTCCTGTGTGAACAGAGCTGAGGTCTCTCAGCTTCCTGCTGTGGCCACCTGCTGCCATGCCTCCCCTCCCACTGTGGACTTTCTCTCTGGAACTGTGAGCCAAAACGAATGCTTTCTTCTGGAAGACATTTCTGCTCATGGTGTTTTATCACAGCAACGAAAAGTAACGAGCACACTGGGCTTCCGGTTTCTCTTCGTCAGTGCTGATCTCTTTCTGCCTTTGTTAGTCGAATCTTTACATGGGCATCTGGGAGGTTTTCAAACCTTTTCACTTCCCTCCTTTCTGCTCCTCCTACTGTAAATGTGACATCCCTCTCACAGACCAAATGCTTACTTTCTTGAAGTCTCCTGTTTCCGGTAAGCTAGTCCATCACTCTTAAGGTTTGTCTTTCACAAAGTCTTGGGTCTGGACAAGAAGCCAAATTATTCGCTATTGTGCTGTAAGCATGGCTGCAGCTCCAGCTCCCAACAGAGTCTTCATTTCCTCGTAAACCCAGTCAACCTGGACTTTGAGGGCCACATTTCCCTCAGCATTCTGATCTGAGCCCTCTTGAGAACTGCTCACTAAGCTCCATGGAGGGGCCAAGCTTCTTTAAACAGATCCTCCACGCTGTTCCAAATTCCCACAAACCACTTGCAAAGGCTCTTCCACATTTAGTTATTCAGTAATGGCCTCAGTACTTGTCACACACCCCCTTTTTTTTTGTATTTGTCAGCTTTAAGATAGCATACCTAACATGACTAACTTATAAAGAGAAAAGATTTACTTTGGCTAATGGTTTGAAAGTTTCAAACAAGACTAGGCAGCCCCATACCTTTGGGCCTCTGGTGAGTGCAACCCATCATAGTAGGGGCATGTGGCAGGGCAAAGCATTTACATCAAATCCTAAAAGAAGCTAAGAAAGAACTAGTCAGGGCTTTCTAACAACTCCCTACACACACACACACACACACACACACACACACACACACACACACGCACATGCACACACACAGTGTTGTTGAAACAGTGTATAACTATGTAGTTCAGGCCTTAAACTCAAACTCACTAGGTAGCCTAGGTAGCCATTAAACTTGTGTGATCTCTCTGTCTGGCCTCTTGTGGGCTTGGATTATACATCTACAACACCAACCCAGAACTACAATTTCTTTTGGAGGTGTCTTCCAATAACATAAGGCTCTCTCACTAGACATCATCTTCTGAAGGTTCCAGTGCCTCCCAACACCACCATCCCAAAGTTCAAGCTTCTATAGTCATTCAAACCATTGCAGTTGATATTAATCTTTCTAAGTAACAAGTGCTATTAACACCACTATGATAGCCTTTCATTTCTAAGTAAGAGCTCAGAGACTGAGAAGTTGCCAAAGAGCAGTGGGTTTGACATTCACATGGAGGCAGATTGCCTAGAGTCTTATCCAAAAGTCTAAGCAGGGTGAATTCAAGAAAAGGAGAGATTTCTAGCAGCTGTTATCAGATGTGTTGTTTGAGCTGAGATTAAGGATGAGAGACCATTGCTTGGGTGGAGAGAGGTACCCCCAGAGTCCTTAGAGCTGGACAGCAAGTCCCTAAGATAGTGGGCCTTTGATGAGGTGCACTTCGGTAAGCTGGGAGCACAGGAAGAGAAGTGTGCAGGCAGGTAGGGCTTTCTTCTGTTTCGAGCTTTAGAGACATGAGTCTTTCCTCAGTGGAATATTGGGGAAGATGAACTTTACCGTTGACCATGTGAGTAGAATGTGCCCTTACCTGTTCTGGGGTGGCTACTAGAATATTTGTTAGAAAGCCCCTCTCTCATTCCTTTCTTGTGTTCTGTGTTCTTTGTGTCGGAAGGAATGTTGATTTGGAGGAACAAGCAGGAGTTTGCATTCTGATTT
>CABHPH010066917.1:6315-33606 GCA_902168325.1 Peromyscus nudipes | reverse complement strand
TTCCGTCAAAGATGTTAGGAAATCAAAGAGCGAACAGGAATGCAAACCTTGAGAAGAAATGTGTCACGGAATTCTGAGGAGCCACATATTTCTGATGTCTTAATGTACAGTGGTCACTAATGTTGGCTATAGGTAACTCCATATAGGAATGCCATGGTCTTCACTAATGTATAGAGTAGCTTTGTGTTTTCAAAACGTGCCGCTTAATTTTCTATTTATATCCATTTGATGAAAGAGGTAGGGTAGTTACAATTGGAAGTGATTCTTACAATTGTAGAAACTGAGGTTCAGACCTTTTATTTGTCAATTCCAGTTTTTCATCTCCCATTTTAGACTGCTTTCCAAGGACCATAGAAGAGGTAAATAGGTACCAGTCCTTGCTACATTTATTGAAGATTTCATACCATATGACTCCCAATAATGGTGAATTGCCAGAGCATTATGGAGAGGATCTGGGAGGGGTTTGGTGAGGGGAAGAGCATGGTCAGAATACACTATGTGAAAAAATTTTTTTTCAATGACAAAGATAAAAACAGAAACAAAAAATTCAGCTTGAGTTTCCCTTCTTTGCTTTGGCCCCTTTCAGTAAAATTGGCCATCCATTTAGCAGCCATCCCCTGAGATCCTGCACATACCCCTATAATTACAGCTATTACATCATACAGCTATAATTTGTTTGCCTGTCTTCGCAGCCTCCTGCTTCATTTCCCTCTACCCCAAGGGATGGTGAGACACGTTCTACTCATCTTTGCCCTGCCCCATACCTGGAAGGTTGTTAAATACAAAAGTTCAAAAAGTAAGTATTCATTTATCTATAATTCATCACACCCATGGCTTTAGGCAACTTGCACGCATCTTTTTTCCTGAGAGCTATTTGGACTAAGGTCTTTATTGTTCGAACAGCTATTATTTAATTAGTGCTGCATTTTCTGCTATTAGGATGTAATAGAATTATAGTTCTTAAGATTTTTTTCAAATATATCAAAATGCATATATTCATAGATTTCCATGTTATATGTAAGTGTGTGTACATATATATGTAAATGCACATACACAATATATATATATATATATATATATATATGTACACACACTTTATTTTCAGTTCAAACAACTTGGAAATACATAGCAAAAATAAACCCAATAATCAAGTTTTAGATGAGCTTCTAAAATGTGAAACAAATGGTTACAAAATATCAAACTCCCTTAGTCAATGCATTTAGGCTTATCCTAATAAAAATATAACAAAATTTAGCTGAAGATGTGGTTGGTTAGGGTTCTTTTAAATTCATATGCATCTTTTTAAATGAATAAAATTTTATTTAGGTAAATATTCATTTAATTTAATTTATTTTGTTTTGAGACAAGATTTCTCTATCTAGCCCAAACTTGCCTTGACCTCATTATGAAGCCCAGGCTGGCCTTGAATTCAGTCTCCAAATGTTATGACTATAGGCCTTTTTTTCTTTTAAACTTTTACTGATTTCTAATAACTGCCATAGAATACAGAAATGATTGTGATTTTTTTTCAAATGTGTAGGAACATTTGTAAAAAAAATCAAATGAACAAATCAATAGGAACATCACACCTTCCTGTAGGTTTTTGTTGGAGCCAATTTTTCTCTTTTCAAAACAAGCATCCCTGGGTGGGGGCCATCAATGATAACTCTATTCACAGCCCTGCTATTTTCTGCATTTGGTTCCTAAAGTCATCCTGGGGTCAGGTTCCAGTCCACTAAGTCATCCTCAGAAGGATGCCTCTGTGAAGAACTCTGAAGCCAGAGCCGAGCATCCCTGCAGCAGAATTTGAGACCTTTTACTTCTTTACATGATACCCCACTTTCCTAATATGTTGGTGACGCAGGCATAGAGCTTCAGTGTTCCATCACTCAGGACTACGCCATGACTGACTTGTCCTCAGCGTCTTTACCCATGAAAGAAATGACAGAGCCACTAGTGGAGATTTGTCTGAGCTTTGGAAAGTCACCAGAATTTGGGTACAAAATGTCCTTCTCCTAGGAGGTGTTCTGTCTCCTATTCTTGAGACAGAAATGGCCTATGGGTGTCTCTGTGTAAACTCAAACTTCTCAGGCTTCTCTACACCACCGGGAATGTGGCTACCTATGAGAATCAATGAACATCACCTGTGGGTAGTAGAACCAGAAGGACTATTAATCCCAAAATACAAATATGTAGCTGCCCCAGGCATGTAAATACACAGAAACACACACACTATTATACTATCAAATGACGGTCATGTGCATATTCGTATATGTACATGAATGTATATAAAGTGAGTACTGACTAATCGCCAGCTAAACAGTGTAACTAGTTCGAGCATGTTTTAGAATATTTGGCAGTTGTAGGGAGAAAGCTATAATTAAAAATAATGAGAAAATAGTCGTAGAGATATCAATCTTATAAGGTTGCTTAATAAAGAAATGAATCGTAAAGATCTTGTTGCCTAACTCCTTTCACCTATGTTTCCAAGAAATTTAGGTTTTGGCCTCCACCCAGTTTGGATAAAGTCTTAGTTATCATGATTATGACTTGATTATTCTCACCTCTAGTGATTCCTAGGGTGAGGGGAGATGCTTTGTATGTGGTAGACACTCAGCAAACATTTGTTGATTAAATCGATGAGTAACGTTGGAATAGAAATCAATGAGCAGCAGGTCATGACGACTTATTACTGCCTTCAGTCACTTACTCAAAACAACTGACTTCCGTTGTATTCCAGACATTGTTCTAAACACTGGAAGCATAGCAGTGAGTCAGGAGACAAGACCTTCTCTCTTAAGATGCATATTCTTTTTTTTTTTCCTTTTTTTTTTTTTAAGAAAATGTTCGTGGTTTTATTGTATCATGAGGCATTGAAGCATCTGAACAAATCAATATCTGGGCGGTGAGGCAGCTGCTTTCTCCTTCACTTCTTTGGGTTACTAGAGCAACTTGTCAGTAGATTAAAAAACAAAATAAAACAAAACCAAAAACTGACAATCTTTTGCATTACTTAAGTCTTTCCAAGGCATGCGCTGGTACAACACAAACTTCTCCTGTCAGATGCAACTAGTCTAGCATCCAAACATCATGCACAACACCGTGGTGACAGAAGCGCACTGCACCACTCCCACCTCGGCCCTGCTCGTTTGTGTAAGATATTTGGAGCATCTGGAGGAGTGAGATAGTATTGGGAAGAGGAGGGAGGAGGAAACAGCATGAGTGTCTGGCCAGGAGGAGGTCAGCTGAAGTTGTGCAGGGCAAGCCTGAACATGTCATTGGTGCAAACCCAAGCATCGTTGATGTTCTTTAATAGAAACATCTGGTGGAAACCCATAATGGGATCTTCATCGGCCTTGAGCTGGCCTACAACCATGCTGATGATACAGCTATCTGGTGTAGGCTGATGGTCCTGTGCCGTGATACTATGCTGGCTTTTCTGGAACGGAAGGCTAGACAACTTCTCCACAATGGCAGCTTTCCCCTGGAACTGCTGTCCTTCCCACGTAAGGCATGATGCATCAATGTAAATTGCGCCTAGTTGAGTTCTGTCGTTATCAAATAACTGGTAGTAATGCTGAATAAAGCTGGATCCAATCTGCTCCCAAATTGGCTTGTCTCCCATCCTGGAGAGTCACCCACCTCACCAAGACCCGTGGGGCTGGCACGATGGCGGCAGCGGCGGCGGCAACCCAGCACAGTCTGCGACCGACGGTCCCTTCCCCCCTGCCTTCCCCAAGATGCGTATTCTTAAAGGGATGCCAGAACATAAACCTACAAGAAAATATGCCGTGGTGGTAGACATGGTGATGTGAGTACATTACAAGCTGGAGACAGGAAAGCAGCCCCCTGGCAGGAGCTGGGGAGAGCTGCAGTCATGGCCAGAAGCACAGTGCTGAAGTCAAGAGAGTACTGGAAAGAAATAGAAAACACCCACATCTGATCATTTGCTTCTACCTCTTTTTTAAAAATTTTTTTAATAATTTGATTTAATATTACATGTCAGTCACAGATTCCCCTGTCCTCCCTCCTCCCGCCCCCCACCCTTCCCCCAGCCCACCCCCCATTCCCATCTCCTCCAGGGCAAGGACTCCCCTGGGGATTCAGCTCAACCTGGTAGATTCAGTCCAGGCAGGTCCAGTCCCCTCCTCCCAGGCTGAGCGATGTGTCCCTGCATAGGCCCCAGGTTCCAAACAGTCAGCTCATGCACTGAGGACAAGTCCTGGTCCCACTGCCTGGGTGCCTCCCATACAGTTCAAGCTGATCAACTGTGTCACTTATCCAGAGGGCCTGATCCAGTTGGGGGCTCCTCAGCTATTGGTTCATAGTTCATGTGTTTCCACTAGTTTGACTATTCGTATCTGTGCTTTTTCCAATCTTGGTCTCAACAATTCTCGCTCATACAATCCCTCCTCTTTCTCACCCATTGGCCTCCCGGAGCTCCACCAGGGGCCTGGCCGTGGATCTCTGCATCTGCTTCCATCAGTCATTGGTTGAGATTTCTAGCATGACAGTTAGGGTGTTTGGCCATCCTATTACCAGAGTAGGTCATTTCGGGCTGTCTCTCGACCATTGCCAGTAGTCTATTGTGGAGGTATCTTTGTGGATTCTGGGGACCTCTCTAGCACTTTGCTTCTTCCTATTCCCATGAGGTCTTCATTTATCATGGTCTCTTTTTCCTTGTTCTCCCTCTCTGTTCTTGATTCAGCTGGGGTCTCCCGCTCCCCTAAGCTCTTTTCCCCTCGACCCTTGCACTTCATTACCCCCCCCCACATCCAGTTTGCTCGCTTCTTCTACCTCTTATAGACTAATGCAAGTATAGTGCAAGTCACAGAGTCAGCCTGTGTGATGTAGTCCCTGGAGCTGAGGCGGTATGATAGGGTGTGTGATGTAGAGAAACAGCCAATGAATGGAGTCAGCTAGAAAACCTTGACTAATTCCGATCCCTCTGAGGGCAGACAGTGAGTTGAACTTACCTTTCTCTCCTCTGGGAGAGACCTAGAGGGCACAGAGCTTGCCAAAATACGTGCTTGTTAATTTAATTGCTCTTTGTAGAGTTGGCTTTCCTCATCTAATGAGTGTGTTCTGGGCAGCAGAGCCACCTCCTGGAAGGTTCCAGCTTTTTATTGTCCCTGAGGAAGCAGTACCTTGTTCATGAGAGTATTCTAGCTTCAGAATGATGCCTGGCTGTGTCCAGTGAATATTTGCTAAACAATGGAAAGAATCACTCTAGCATACATGGTTTCCTTGGCTACACACATGCAGAACTGGGATGCCATAAAACATCTCTCAACTTGCAACTCTGCTCAATGAGAAAGATCCATTAAGGCTAGGGAATATGACTTGGAGGACAGACTGCAGCCATCTTATTGTCCTTCTCATTCCCCCAGGACTGTTCACAACAGCAGCTAAGAACTGACGTACATGGGTCCTCTTTTAAGCTCTCTGTGTGTATGCTCTTCTCCCCCAGACTGTCAGATATGAAGAGTTCCTCATATGGCTGGAATGAGTAGCACTGAGTCACAGGCATACAGTGTGTGCTAACCTTAGGATAGGAGTAATACCAGAATGACAGATGGAGAGGGAAATGGAGACCCGGGTTGGGAACAGGGAAGAGGGCATTTTACAAACAGTAGATGCTTCTTGATGGTCTGTGGGATCTAGACTTGTCCAAACACTTAAGTCTTACAGAATAAATTTCATGCCTGCTCTAGACCTACCTGTAAGGATACTGGGTTGAAAAAAGGCCTAAAGGAAAAGAACAAGTAGTATTGGGAAGCTGAGGGAAGAGCTTATGACCCAGAGGGGCCCTTATCACAGTGTCAGAAGAGCTGAATGGGAGCTGGGCGGACTCAAAAGTTCTTAACCAGGGGAAGGTGAGTGCCCACTCATTTCATAGAGACCATGAAAACTGCTTTTTCCTGAAAGCTTTCTAGCCATTTCCACATAAGACTTTTTCCAGCCACACACAGGTAGGGCCCATGGACAGAGACACAAGCAGATTCGATATAGATGATCTCCACATCCAACCTAGCAAAAACAGATTTTTCCTCAACTATCCCCTTTAACTGAGAGTGGAAATAACCCTAGATGGAAGGAAATGGAAAGCTTGAAGGTGGGTCCTTTGGTGCAGACCTAACTGTGGCTCAAAGCAACAACAGGCAGATGAAAAGGCATGGGTTGTTGTTGACTCTTGTTCCTGGTGTTCTTCTTTGAGTATGCTATAAATGAGGGATGGAGATAAAAGCGTACTACAATAATAAAATTTGTGTTTCTCCCCTTTTCCTGTTCTGGAAATAATGAAACATGTGTTTTCAACTCTTTTTGATCACCTCTGAAGTTATGGTTCAATATCAAGACAGGATTAGAATGTCAGTTAGACTGCATTGTGATGCTTCCTTGAACGGCTCAAGGAAAGCAGTTGTGTAAGATCTTAGACTAATCAGGCTGATGCATCCATCCAACTAGCTTCTTTCTCATTATTCTCCAAGGAGTCTGCTTGATCTAGAATTGAGTGGAAGGTCAGTGTTGTCACGAGCACATAAAGCTTACCCTGAATCAACCTGTGAACGTGACTAAAATAAACGATAATAACAAACCTTAGTGTTTCTGAGAACCAGCCCTGTGAGGAATTCCTTCTCCAAAGTTCTTGAAGTGGACCTCTGAGTCTTTTCTATACCTCTTTAGTGAGGGGGAAAGCCTGGAGGTGCGTCTAAATATTCTTCACCTTCTAGTCTTTCTAACCAAGCTTTGCCCAATACAACAGAGCAAAAGAGTTACTCCTTAGAGACAGCCTAGTGTAGCCTGTAATTAATATTGTTAAGTGATTTCATATCTGTTCTGAACTAGAAAGATAGACTGGTGTGTGAGTAGGAGAGAGTAGAAACCTGAAGAGGAAGTTGGGATTATGTAGGAGTTCAAAGCCAGTTCAGAGACTTAGGGCCTCTGGCTCATATGGTCAGAACTGGGACTTTGGTACCAGCTGGCTTCTGTTTGGGCTTCATCTCATTTGGGCCCCTCATTACAGGGCCCAAAGAGGTTGGTTGCTTCTATTTAATGTGTTCTAGAGATGACCAAGATGAAGTCAACTGAATTTTACTTAAGTACCTGACTGGATCAAGGCTCAACCTGCTATGTTGGTTACCTGGCATTTGCTCATTTAGAAAGATGTGATGAAAAAGCTGGGCTATAAGGATATTTCTGCAGAATAATAGGAATCTGTTTCCTATGAATTTATTTCACTGCAAATGATGGTGACTCTGTGTGAGACTGGCTGTGCTCAGGCATGTGAGACCAAAACAGGAACAATCTACCTTGCAGGTTAAGGTTTCTGTTTGCAGTTAAGACAGTTAAGTATAAGTTCCTGTTCGTCCTGTGCAAGTTAAGGTTTCTGTTTGTAGTTAAATAATACATTCTTCTTTGTCCTGTGTTAAGTCCTTGCAAGTTAAGGTTTCCATTTGTAATTAAGAATAAGTTTCTGTTTCTTAGATCTGATGTAAACTGCACTAAGCTTGCAAACCCCATTCACATGATGTACATCCTTACCCTTGTTCCTTCCCTTCATTGTATTTTTCTACCAATGTATGACAACTAACTCTCTTGCCCTTATGAACACCGTATCTCTCCTATAAAAAGGACCTCAAGAGGCAGGCAGGGGCTGCTCTCTCAAATTCCGACTAAGGGTGAGACGGCCGGCTGGCCAGTCCCGGATGCACCCCGAATGACAACTTGTTTTAATTGGGCAGTCATGGATTTTATCTTTTCTCCTCGTCATTCTCAGGTTTAACAGGTAGTCACGGGATGAGAAGATACATTCAGTCCAACTTCTGAAGATCCGGGCCGAGTGGCAGCAGTTGGTAAGTCTGGCCGCTGGTGCCGTTTCATGCCCCTTTCTTTTACTAGCCTCCCAGCAGCAGCGACACTTTTCAAGGGTCGTTTCTACTTTGCTGCACTGAACAGAAACAACAACTATATATATATATATATATATATATATATATATATATATATATATATGCAGTCCAATTATCAAAGAGATATGCGAAACTGCCCACAGGTGAGCAGTGGTTAAACTCTTTTTATATGCAGCTTTATTAACAGTGATGAGGTTACAAAATAACACCACACACAGTTTTCCTCGTTGTTCTTTATAGGAAACCAGAATGTTGTCAGCTGACAAGATTTCTGCCAAAATTTGCTGGATAAACGACAACAACAAACATTTTTAGGAGTGTCCAAGATAAATATTTTGTGTCAATCTCCCTGAGAGGGAATGCTAAGTGGTATGCTGTAGGGGAAGTTGTTAGTATTTCACATCCTTTAGTTCTAGTAATTAACAATGGAAAGTATTTGGTATAATCTTTTATTGACAGGAAAAGAATTCTTTTCATTGCTGTCTTGTGTCAAGAACACAGTCATCCGTGCTGGGGCGGGGGTCCAGCACTCACTCAGAGATTACAAAGGTTCATTCTGTTGTAACTAAGGGAAAATAAATGCAATGAATTAATCTAAGTCTATTTACTTAGTAATTTACTTGAGTTCTGAAGACACTTGGCCAGGATAACGGGGGTGGGAGTCGGGGAGACCTACCTTCTATTTCCACCTAACTTCTATTTACATCATGGTGTAAAACACACATGGTATCATTATCAGCCTGTCTTACAGCAGGGGACCTTTCAGTAACTTCCTTATTACCTCCGCTATGATCCTTCCTCAAGACCCCACCATCCAGTTAGTCTAGAGAACTATGTTAAACTGCCCATCATGGCCTTCTATTTGTGTCCACCTTTACAACAGGAAGTGAAAAGAAACTGCACCCAGTGTGCTGAAATTAACTCATGAGTTAGAGATCACAGCTTGGCCCAGGAGCCCTGAGGAGATGGGCACACTCTATTAAGATCTGACTTCCTGGAGATGTTCTTATCAGGTCTCTGGCCCATTCAGAAGAAGGCAGCTTGAGTTTGATTGCTTTGGCTGCTGGGTAACATGCTATTTTCTGATAAGTTGAGCATTTATTTTTTTTTTATTTTTATTTATTTATTTATTTTTTTTTTTTTTGGTTTTTTCGAGACAGGGTTTCTCTGTGTAGCTTTGCGCCTTTCCTGGAGCTCACTTGGTAGCCCAGGCTGGCCTCGAATTCACAGAGATCCGCCTGGCTCTGCCTCCCGAGTGCTGGGATTAAAGGCGTGCGCCACCAACGCCCAGCGAGTTGAGCATTTATTTAATCACAGAACTCAGGCATTAAAAGTAATCACAAGCCATTTTTCTTTAAGAAAACTGAACAGAAGTACATGTTTGGGCCCTAACTCGGGGGTGTAACTGGATAGAGGTAAGCACAAACCACGATAAAATGAGGTCAAGTTTGCAATTGGAAAGTGGACTGTGTGTCCCAGGAGCAGCAACTTTGAGATGAATTAAAGACCCTGAAGGTGACACAGAACATATAGAGTCTATGTATGTTTGTATCTTTAATGGCAGTGCAGGATATTCAGGGGTTCAAACATTCTATCTTCATGTACCATACTCTATCAACCTCAATGCACCCAGGGCCTGGTAAGCCCAGCTATTTATATTTTCTGAGTCTTCAGATTAACAACACAGAAAAGTTAAACGATGATTGCAATTTACTCAGCTGGACTAGGCCTGCCATTAGCTCTAGAAAGCAAATGCCTGGGCTTTACAGCCTACCATCTGCAACAAATGAAGACCCTCTACTTCCAGACTCTCTTCATGTTTCAAATCCTAAGATGTTATAATGCATTGATTTTCACTTCATCTGGAGACCTAGACCCTTGTCGTCACACACCTCTACATTCTCAAAGTGAGGAACATCTATTAGTGTGCATAAATAAATTACATGTTTGTTCAGTCATCTGTAACCCACAATGAAGCACCCCTTTCTCTCTCAAAACTAACAATATGCTGTAGGCTCTTCAGTTACAGGGATGTGTGTATTTCTCCATGAAAAGATGCTATAGCCACCCTCACACAGGTTTGGCAAGTAGTGGCCAAAATGATGCACCGAAAATGGAGTTTATTTTACCAATGCTGCTGCATCGCTAGTAATTTAGGAGCTCAGCCAGTGATTAACTTGGTCCAAAAGCCATTTTCTCACAGTTTTGTTTTCCAGCCTGCGTAGTCATGGAGACAAAGGAGCAGGCGCCCTTAGATTTTCTCTGTACTTAGGAAACTCCTCTTTCTTTCTGTATTTTATGCTAATGGTGTCTTTACTTATTTCCAGTGTTTATAGTCTATTCCTGAGTGTTGCCACTGAATACCCCAAACTGAATTTCTTATAAGGGTTGATGAGGAAGGTTGTTTCAAAAATGTTTTATTCGAACCACTTTTCACAGTTGGAATAAAATGTAGCCATTCCTCAGTAGCCATGGGAGACGGGTACCAGGACATGCCCTACCCCTTGCTAGGGTCCCATTTACAAAATGGCACAGTATTTGCATATAACCTGTTCAGATCTTGTATAATTTATATTGTTTCTAGGTCATTATAATATCTAATACAATTACATTAGATAATGTAATATCTAATACAATATATTGCTCAGGGAAGAAAAGAAAAAGGAAAAGCTATTCAGTATGTTTCCTACATACACAATTTTTTCAAATCTCTTCAGCTTGTGGCTGGCTGCACCTACAGATGTGGAGCCCCCAGATATGCAGAGAGGACTGTGCTTTAGACAGATCCACCACAGCTCCACACACGGGTGGCAGGAAGGGCCGGATTAATGACAACTAAGATAGAGTTGCAGATACCTATTTATCCCTTTAAACTGTCTAGTTGCACATAAGCCACAGTTGACAGGCACTTCCTTCCCAAAACAAATATACTACAAAGAATAAGCTGATAGGTTAAAAGGAAACATGCATCATTTACTACAATCCTTCCCTTCTCCCCCCGACTTGGCAGATAAGTCAGGGAAATGGCAGTGGGAAAATATACATTGCCAGGCAGGGTGGCACACGCCTCCAATCCCAGCACTCGGGAGGCAGGGACGAGAGGATCTCAGGGAGTTGGAGGTCAGCTTGGTCTACCTAATGAGTTCTAGGACAGTCAGAGCTACATAGGGACTCTGACCAAAAAAAAACATACACTTTGATTTGCAAAGATTTGGAGTGATAGTAGTAAAAGTAAATCTTAAAGAGCATATATTATGGGCTTAATATTTTAAGAATATTTTAAGTTAGATATTAAGAGAAACAAACCACATTTCTCAACAGGTGAACCCGTCCATCCATCCAGTCATTGCCAAATACGAGCATCCCAAATGTTTCCTTCATCATCACGGTGTGAAAGAGTGGGCCAATAAAATTACTGCTATTGGCTGTACAGCCAGAAAGGTAAGCTGAAGTTAACAATGCTCGAGAACATAGTGTTATTTGGTGATTGTTTGGGCTAATGTTAGAAGCAATTTAACCATGTCAGTGTAGGGTAAAACTGTACCTGGTGGTAGAGGTCTGTAATCCCAGCTACTGGGGAGGCTGAAGCAGGAGGGTTTTAAGGTCAAGGCTAACCTAGGTAACCTAGTAAAACCCCACTTTAAAATAAATAACATAAAAACAGGGCTGGGAGTGGTGGCGCACGCCTTTAATCCCAGCACTCTGGAGACAGAGCCAGGCGGATCTCTGTGAGTTCGAGGCCAGCCTGGTTTGCAGAGTGAGTTCCAGGAAAGGTGCAAAGCTACACAGAGAAACCCTGTCTCAAAAAACCAAAAAAATAAAAATAAAACGAGGACTGGAGATGTAGCTCCCTGGCCGAGCACTTATCTAGCATGCATGAGGTCCTTGGTTCACCACCCAGAACCAAAAAAAAAAAAAAAAAAAAAAAAAAAAAAAGGTCTCTCCATATATAATGATAAGAGATGGATAAGCGATCAAATCATTTCTAAGAAAAATGCCAAATGATTTAGATTTACACTGTAAATTAGACGGCCGAAAACCGTTCCTTTTCTGAGAGTGGGATATTACGATAGAAAATGACTGTAGATCCCAGGTAGAATGTGTTGCTTTCCGGTCACATCCTGTTTAAAGCTTTGTGACTGTATCATGAGATGTCTTTAAAAGTTCTTTTCACTCAAGTAAGGGGACAGACATTTTTATGTTGAAATATAAAATTAAGTCTTTATAGATATAGACAATCTTGAAAATTTGAAATGGGTATTTTCCATTCCCCCAAAAGGAACAGAGAGGAAAATACACCTTTGAACAGGAAATTGCATAGTCACGTAAGTTTCACGTGTAGGAAAGAAAATCCCAGCTATGAATTCAGGAAGCATGCTCCTTGGGGATAGTGCCTGAAACAAACTCCGTTTGCCACCCAGTGGCTGCAGAAGGAAATTGCTTCCTCTTGTTGCCTACAGCCCTCTATTTAGTTGGGAGGTGGGGAAAGACTGAGGTAGTAGATGATGCCAAACTAAGAATTTAGAGCCGCCCAGACATTCCTCTAGATCAATTTGAATCACCATCACTGTAGTAAGTGGTGTGTATTTTCCTTGTGGCCCACTCATAGTTTGACCACGAGCCTCCGGGAAGCTATGCGCTCAGATACTGACCGGCACGGAGGACACCGAGCTGGCCCGTGACTCGCGGGACACGCTGTTGGGCATGGCCAGTGTGCAGCAGGACACGCCCACGGTGGCCTCGGGCAGCTCGTCGTCCTCTGTCCACTCGTTGAGCTCGGGGTTGAAGCACTGGATGCATTTCTTGTACTTCTTCTCGCCCTCGTTCCAGCCGCCCAGCAGGTACGCGCGGCCGTGCAGCGCCGAGACCCCCGCCGTGCTCACCCCCACGGGCAGCGGCGCCACGAAGCTCCACTGGCGCGCTGCGGGGCTGAAGCTCTCCACGGTGAGCACGTCCACGCGCTCCCCGCGCGGCCCCAGCTGGCTGCCCCCCATCACGTACACCCGGTCGCCCAACGCCACCGCGCAGTGCCAGCCTCGCGGCGTGCTCAGCTCGGGCAGCTCCTGCCACGCGTCGTGCGCGGGGTCGTAGGCGCACACGGAGCGCGAGTACGCGCTGCCGATGTAGCCGCCCGTCACGATCACGCGGCCGTCGGCCACGGCGCTGGCGTGGCAGCAGCGTGCCACCTCGAGCGGCGCCTTGGGCTGCCACTGGTTGGTGGAGGGCACGTAGCACTCCAGCGAAGCCAGGCTGCCCTCCGCGTTGCGGCCACCCACCGCGTACAGGAGCCCGTTGAAGACGCTCAGGCTGAAGTGCGTGCGTTTCTGGTTCATGCTGCCCAGGTGGATCCAGGTGTTGAAGCGAGGATCGTACCTGAGATGACAGAGGAAGACAGCTTGATCGCGGAAGCAGGGGAACTCAGTTGCCCAGCAACGCATAAGTGGGAACCCTGATCTTACCACTACCACCACCCATCCACCACCACCACACAGCTATTGCTCCTCTTCCTCTCATTCAGGGGGAAAAAAAAATACTTCTCTCTCTCTCCCCATTCAGAAGACGTTTCCTTTAGTCATATCCCCAAACAAACAAAAAACCAAACCAAACAACAAAACCGATCCCACAGAACTCTCTTTCCTCTAATACAGCCCCCACCCCGGGATTTAAGAGACATGCAAAATGGGTCACAGGATAGATGTTGGGTACCTGAAGAGGGAACCTGTACGTTAGAGGTGATTCTACCTGTTTTTCAGACATCAATGACCCCCTAGCTCTTTCTTGCTGCTTAATTAGGATAGGAGTTGCCTGATTGGATTTCTTCTGCAGACTTCTCCTTGGCATGTCTGTTCCGGCCATTCATTGCCCCGAGAGAAAGCTAAGCCACCCCTCTGAGCCTGTCAGAAGGAGGCCAATGGAATTATGTCTACAGCATCGAGAAAGGCTTGGTCTCTCTTACTAGTTTTCCACTGGTAAAAGTTCCAGTTCATAGAATTTTTTTAGTGCTCTGGTGTTTTCAGTATATAAATCAACACAAAGAAAACTGGCTTGAGTATTAAACGGTGAGAGACCCGGCAGAAGGGAAAGAGGTGGAGCCAGTGACCTCGGGCTTCCTTGTTCACAGAGTGCAGAAGCTCTGTAAACAGAGTTCACCTTTGTCCAGTTTCATCCCCAAACAAAACTGTAAGTATAGATAAGAACTGAGCACTGGGGCTGAAGCCGTGGACTCAGTTCTGGGGCTCAGAGCTGGAGTGCTCGCTTGACATAGGTGAGGCGCTGGGTTCAAGGCCCAGAACCGAAAAGGTACAAAAAAATCTGAAAATCAATTGCTTGGATTATTTTTAAAAATAATATTTAAAAATATTTATACATATAAATATAAAATGTATCTTTAAATTACATAAAAATATATGCTATAATAACAAAATAATTATCTCGATTTATTAGTTATATATAAATATAAATCATATGTAATAAATATATAAACATAAATATATTTACAGATAATAGATTACATATATACATATGTAATGTGTGTATGTGTATACATGTATATATACATATGTGTATATATGTAATGTGTATATATGTATGCATGTATGTATACATATATATGTGTGTGTGCATGTGTGTCTGTGCGTGGATATGGGTGTGTGAGTGCAGGTTCCCTTGGAGACCAGAAGAGGGTGTTGGATGCTCTGGTGCTGGAGTTACAGGCTGGTGTGAGCCACCTGATGTGGTGCCAAACTTGGGTCCTCTGCAGGAGCAGTGGTGCTTTTAACCACTGATCCACTTCTCCAATGCTTTGTTTGGGTTCTTGGTAAGTGGTGGGTACACACATATAATGAGACAATAAAGAATATCATAGCAGTTTTGCCTCTTGGTTATGTTTGATGCATATGCATGACGAAAACAGAAAGGGGACCATGAAAGCAGAGAAAGAGATTTTAAGGGCAGGGTGGTAATGGAATTCATGTGACAAGAATGAATTCATGGAAGCAGAGGATTCCAGGGAAGCAGCAAGGGGACCAATAAGAGAGAGGCAGGAGCATGAGAGGAGAGCGGGCAAGAGATACGCATAAGAAAGCGTAATGGCCTGTATGTACAAAAATGCCAAAATGAAATCCATCCCTTTTTATGCTAAGTAACAAATATTAAAAAGTGAAAAAAGAAATCTAGGGTACATGTATCTTGGATGCACTTTCCATGAAATGATAAGACTATCTGAAGCATTACTACTACCACTACTGTATGGACAAAGAGCTGAGATGCTAGACATTAATTCTGGGTCAAGGCAGTTTCTCCACATTTCGACTCATTCGCGTTATCAACAGAGCGCTGGGTACCTGCAGAAATTGCTGACCGCGTGCTTGGCTTGGTTTCTTGCGTCGTTCTGGTCCTCACCGCCAGCTACATAAAGGAACCCGTCCATCACAGCCACGCACTGGTTAAAACTCTTGGCTGGCATTTCCGTAAGTTTGCTCCATCCATTTTCAGGGTCTCTATACAAAATGTCTCGACTGAGGGACTTCTCAGTCAGGCCAGGGCGCCCCCCAACGGTGATGAGAACTCGGCAGCCACCTCTAATTCTGGTTCGCCTAGACTGCAGCGTGTTTTGATGATAAGGTAGCAAGTGGTAGTTCATAGCGTCAACCAGCAGTTTATGACAGTCGGCGTCCTGCATCATTCTTGGTACGGTCTGAACATAATTGACCAGGTCTTGTGCAGAAATGGTACCAAATCGAATGTTGCTTAAAAGGTCTGCGGCGTGTTTCATTCTCTTTGGGTCAAATTCTAGCCATTTCATTGCAATCTGGAATGCCACCAGCTCAGAAGGCAATTGCAAGTCATCGTCTATGAGAAGCTCATTAATCTGTTCAAACGTAAGCTTCATAAATTGTTCTGATTCCGCAAATTCAATGAAATTATCCCGGATAAATTTCTGGGCTGTTGCTTTTGCGTTTTTCAGGCAATATGTTTCAGCGATGTTAACAACATACATGCAGTTCTCAACACTGATCTCTCGTATCAGAAAATCACTGCACATCTTTACGAGGGTGTGGATCTGCAGATACACAGCAGCAGAAATGATGCTTCCTATTGTGTATAGAGAGAGGGTCAGCTTTCCCGTGTACGCATATGCAATCACTGTGGCTAGGCCTAAAGGGGCGATGTCATTGAGGTCTACCCTCTTCGTTGATGGATCCTTCTTAAGGATGTTGTAAAAGTATTCGCTGCATGAAGCCATCACTGATTTATGAACATCAAAGGATTTGGTTTTGGTACCAATGACTAAGTCACACAGGAAGCTCTCTTGCCGCATTTTACTTAAACCTTCCAGGAGGTTGGGGCCGTAGGAAGTGTCTGTTAGTTCAGAAGAAACACAGCTCAGGCTGTTGCCTCCCTCTAGGAGCCCATTTAGAGCATTCAGCTTGCTTAGGGGGCTGTCTTCTACGATGATGGTCATCTCATTGATCTCCGCTTTGTTCTTTTTGATAGTCTTCTTTTTGGGTGCCATGTTAGCCACACCGCTGTCACAGTCGAGAGCTCCCTGAAAGAGAAGGAGATGTCGATTGTAGCTGTGCCTGGGACTTTGAAATGTTACACTGGAAACATATAATTGCATAAAGTAGGTTTACTCTTATTTAAACAAAATGTGTTTTAAAGATATGAAGAGATGCACATCTCAGTGACATTATTTCAAGCCTCAAACATTGAAAATGATTCTGGAAAGGTGTGTGTTTTCGAATGAAATCTCCCAGAGGGTGTATTTCCAAGCATTTATGACCCAGCAGCAATGAGCAGTTCTCTGGTTCAAATGCACAGTAATTTTGGAACGGAAACATTTGAAAGGCTTAACCAGAAAGTGAATTATGACTACCTTGAAGGTTTTCCTCAACATAAATATTAAAATTTAGGAATCCATGTAAAATTACAAAATATCACGAAAAGAAGAGCCTTTTAGCAACATTTACCGTATCATATTTACCATACTTGAAGCGACACAGGTAGCTAGAATTTAGGGAACCTTATGTAGTATACAGGGTTTGCCAGAGGATTTAAAAGAAAGGATGCGTGTCCTCATGACCCCGCCCCCAGCACAGAACGTGTTCCTGCGCCTGCCCACTAGGACTTAGCGGCAGACAGAAGGATCTGCTCAACGTGGGGCTGCTTTCCCTCGCTTTGCTCAAATCGTCATATTCACATTTCTTTAAAGCACGTATGTCCTTTCTCAATGGGTTTTGCAGTTACTTTCCAAAACTGCACTTATGTGTTGAGTGTCCCCTTGTTGGGTTTGTTTGAGGAAATTTAAAAAAATACTTTGCTCAACAAGAAGTTATATGATATCTATTACTTCATGGATGGACAGCAGTTTTCTGGAAATGACGGAGCAGTAAACATGTGATTTATGCTGGCAAGACAAGATGTGACAAATGTAAAGCCAAAAGCAAGAAGCTACGTTTATAGCAGAGGAAATGCAGGCCTTGTCTGGGTCCTTGGAAGAACCTAGATAGCCAATGTTTTATTCATGCGCATAATGGGCTTTCAAGGAAAGCCTGAGATTGGAAGATTGATCTGTGTGCTTCAGACTAAAAAGCTAAATATTCTTGTGCTGGCTGGTTCATCAGAGAGAAGGGAACCTCAATTGAGAAAATACCTCTATAAGATCAGGTGGTCGACAAACTTGCAGGGCATATTCTTAATTAGTGATTGATGGGGGAGGCCCATCCTGTTGTGGGTGGGGCTATCCCTGGGCTGATAGTCCTGGGTTCTATAAGAAAGCAGGCTGAGTACTGGCTATGGGTGGGTTAGGACTTCTGTTGGTCTTTTCTGTGTCAAACACACAGATTGCAAGCCCAGTGCCACTTTGAGATCTTTGGCAGCAGTTAACTCTGCAGCTCACACACAATTGAGCCTGTATGATAATGAGTATTCAGAGATGGGTAATGCCTGGGGGGCGCTCACCAACCTAAAACAGAGCGCCTGTGTCACCTGGGCAGGCGTCTCCATGACAGGTAAGGTGACCTGCTAACGTCCCACACAACCTAAGTCAGAAGCTCATTTTTTTAGTACAAGGGGGACCTGTAGGGTCCTGGCCCCTGTTTTGGGTAACTGTTGCCTTGCTTGCTGACCTTGACCTTGATATCTCCCTATGCTAATTCCCTGCCAGATTCCACCCTCCTGAATGCTTAAGGGAAGTTCCTTGTCTGTGTATCCTGCATAATGGGCGTTAACAGCTTAGAGGCAAGATTGTAAAACATCGGTAGTGAACTTCTGCCCTCTGGGGTTCTCCCATTGTGCTGTAAGCCTGTATTTAAGACCTCCTCCCTCCTTCAATAAATGGCATTCGGCATTAAAAAAAAAACTTAATTAAAAAAATAAAAAATAGGCCAGGCGGCGGCGGCGGCGGCGGCGGCGGCGGCGGCGGCGGCGGCGCACGCCTTTAATCCTAGCACTCAGGAGGCAGAGCCAGGTGGATCTCTGTGAGTTCGAGGCCAGCCTGGGCTACAGAGTGAGATCCAGGACAGGCACCAAAACTACACAGAGAAACCCTGTCTTGGAAAAAAAGAAAAAACAAACAAATAAATAAATAATAAAATAAAAAAAAAGCTAAAAAAACAAAAACAAAAAAAAAGCAAGCTGAGTAAGCCATGAGGAGCAAGCCAGTAAGCAGCACCCCTCCATGGTCTGTGCATCTGTTACTGCCTCCAGGTCCTTGCCCTGCTTGGGTTCCTATCCTGACTTCCTTTGATGATTACTTGTGATGTGGAAGTGTAAGCTGAACAAATCCTTTCCTCCCCTAGCTGGTTTGGTCACAGTGTTTTATCACAGCAGTAGTAACCCTAACTAAGCCAGTTCTGTTTATCCATTATTAGACGATTACTCTGTTAGTGGCATGTAGGTGTAGAAGTGATATTTAAAACACAACTGATAAAGCAGGGCCCCTGCTAACCAGAAAGGACCCAGGCCACAGTGTTGGAGCTTTCTGAGGTCCCCTGTATAAGTCTTCGGTTCTGGATCATGATGAGGTCCAGGGCATGCTGAGAGACAGCTGAAAGGGTAAGAAGGGTTCAGACGGGCTTGGGGCAGCAGTTGGCTGGTGTTCACAATTACGTTTGCTTAATGCATATAAAATATTTATGGGCAGATCTCTGTTTTTTAACATTCTGATTTGCCGAGGCTCTGGGGAAAAGGTTGGCAGAAGATTCTGAGTAAATATGACCAATGGACTTCAGAATCAATTATGTCTGATTTATAGTTCTAGGTGTTTTCTTTACCCGTTAGTCTCCATGTCATCTTTAAACGAGCAATTCCCTTTTCCTTAGTAAGTTTCTACTTAGCGTACAACATTATAACTGTAAGAGAGAGGTAAGCGTGGAAGTGGGGGGAGCAGAAGAAGGTACTGAAGACCGTGGGGCACAAAGTGAGGACGATTTTGCAGGGAGTTGGCAGTTGCAAAGAGCGTTTTGATGGCTTTTAGCCTAAGAGCAGGCTACAGCTGGTGCTGCACAAGACAGCCACAGTTCCAACAGGAATTATTTCTGATTTGAAGAGCAGCCCGGCAGCAGAGTTTGTGGGAACTACATTCACTAGAACCTGAGGGGAAATTCTGTAAAAGATTCCAAAAAGGGAAACTCAACAGGATCTTGAATCTCCAAGTTGAGAATCAGTAGTCTAGAGCAATGCTGTCCTATAGAAATATGCAATTTAAAAGCCTGAGTAGCTGTATTAGAAAGATAAAAATGAATAGTTGAAATTAATGCGAGTAAGCTATTTATTCACTGTGGCATATACAAAATATTATCATTTCACATATAATTTTATGAAATTATTGATATGCTATTGTATATTTTCATACTAAATTTCCAAAATCTTGAGTTCATTTTAGACTTTAGTATGTCTTGCTTTGAGTTAGCCACATTTTAAGCATTTAGTTGCCCCAAGTGGCTGATGAGTATTTGTATTGGACAACATAGCTCTAGAGCAACTATTTAAGATACGCAGAATATAGCTGGGAATTCAAAAGGAGACAAGAAAGTTGGAAGGGACAAATAACAATGTAATGTTAAACAAATGTATTAGTGATGATACTCAGTATTAATGGCAAAGCATTAAAAGGCACAGGTTGTCAGAACAGATAAACAAGAGCAGAATCAGTATGCTGTCTATAAGAGACTCACTGTACAGACAAGTAGAAAATAAGTGCTTATAAAAATATTTACCAAGGCAATAATTAACATAAGAAAGTCCTAGTGGCTTTTTTAGTGTCAGGTAAAATAGACTTAAAGAAAAGTTTTTTTTATTAATGATAGAATTTCATAATGATACAAATATAAACTCTACATGAAGATGTAACAATTATAAATGTATATGCTCATAAGTATTGAGCTTCAAAATACATGAACTAACAAATGGCAGAATTATAGATAGAAATAGGCAATTCACAATTATATATGAAAAAGTTAACTCAACAATAGATGAAACTAGAAAAAAATTTTCAGTTAGCAAAATCTGAACATTAGTAATCACTGACTTAATAGAACATTACATGCAACTGTAAGATGCAAATTCTACTAATGTGACATGGTGCATTCACGGAGTCACCAGAAATTCCTCAGCCAACATGAAAGCATTGAAGTCACAGGGTTTCTATGTAGAATACACTATTTGATAACAATGGAATGAAGTTAGAAATACTTGCAGGTTATCCAGGAAAACCTGGATTTCAAACTTTGGAAATTAAACAATATACTTCTAAATAATTTATGACTGAAAGAAGAATTTACAAGGGAAATTAGATCACATTTCATACTGAATGATCCGAAAACATAGTACCAGTACCAATTCCTTTACTTATCCACAGTGTGACCTTTGGACCTCTTTCAGCCTCTGTTGACTACGTGAAGAAAAGAACACTCTCACCTGCTGGGTCAACTAACCCTGGGAATGGATGATGCCGGAGCATCTGGCCATTGTCAGCACTTGGGTTGGGACTGCAGCAGCCTGGTGTATGTGTCATACTGGGGCTACAAAGGGTTAAGAAGGGATGAGGGCAGGGAGATGGAAGAGAGGAGGAGGTGGGGGAAGAATTAACCAAAACTTAGGAGCTATGTATGAAAAAGCCATATGGAAACCTACTACCTCGTAGGCTAATTAAAAATAAATTTTTTAAAGGGGCCTAAAGAGAGGTAGCATTGGCTAATGCTGTTTCTAAAAGCTGTGGCTTAGTTAACTAAAAACCCCAATCGTAGATTTGCTACCTATCCTTAAAAGTTGCTGGTCAGGGTGAACACAGAGAAATTAAGCTGGAGCTGAGCTGAACTGGAGGCTTCCTCTCTGCTGGCTAGCTTTTAAAGGGCCGAAAGATATTAAACAGGCTACACAGGAAGAAGAGTCATTGATACTCTCCCCCGGCGTGCTGTAATTTACTGTGCTGCCCAGCAAGCTGCGCACAGTGGTGCAGCAGTGTCACAGCTGCTTCAGGGGTAGCTAACTGCCTTCTGCTTGGAGTTAAGCTCTCCTTTGCTAGAGGGAATTCATTCCTGATATGCCACCTGGTTAGAAGTCAATGACAGGGCTGGAGAGATGGCTCAGGGGTTAAGAGTGCTGACTCTTCTTCCACAGGACCTGAGTTCAATTCCCAGCATCCACATGGCAGCTCACACCTGTCTTTAACTCCAGTTTCAGGAGGCCCTGACACCCATGGCAAAAACACAGATGCACATAAAAATTATACGTATTTTTAAAAGTCAATGATAAAGTAAGCCATAAGCTTAGGGAGGGATCTACTACCGATGCTTTGGTACATGGATGCATTGTCAAACTGTCTTCTAAATAGATATGTTTATAGCTAGCCAAAGGCCAGTGCTGCTCTCAGCCTTGGTCAGAGACCCTTTAGGCAGTATGTGTCAGTTAATGCAAAGAACCTAGTTGGTTCAAATGCTGAGAATTGCGTGGACTGTTAAGGGTTCAGACCTCTATGGGGCATCTATATTTCCCCCACCTCCAAGGTTCAGGAGACACTCCAGAAGAGGGGGCAGACAAAATATTGGCTAAAGGACGAGGACGGATATTGTAAATAGACATGTGGACATGCCTTGGTCACGATACCCGTGAAATCACGGAAGCTCTGGTGGTCTTTACACGACTGTAGAAAATGAGGCTGTCACTATTCCATCATGGGTGGAGGAGGGGCTTGGCAGTTAGTGGCTGCGGGGGTGGGGGTGAAGGTTGGGGGGGAAGACAAGTCATTTTCTTAAGAAGTGCAGACACTGGGTAGCAGCTCATGCTCCAGTAAATAACTCCCTGCCCATACTCATACAAGCAACCCTAATTAGTGATTCAGTGGATTTATGCAGAGAGAGAGAGAGAGACAGTGAGAGAGACACACACAGAGAGAGGGACAACAGAGAGAGACAGAGAGAGAGAGACAGAGAGGAATTGCTTGGAGGGTGTTCAGCAGCAGTGATAGGGGATAAGAGAGGGTGATGGCCGATGTATATGTTCAAAGTAACTTATGTATACATATGGAATTATTAAATAATTAAAAAAGAAAACAATACTTGCTTCACAGGGTTCCTGGTGAATACCAAGGTTAATCTTGATTGTCACCTTGATGGGATTTAGACTCACTGTGAAACACACAGGTGTTTACAAGAAGATTTGGATGGGCAGGAACCCTATCCTGAATGTAGATGGTAACATCCCATGGGTTCCAGTTCTGGGCTGAATAAGATGAATGCCACCTGAACACCAACATTCATCTCGGTTTCCTGACTCTGGACACAAGGTGGCCAGCTGCCTTATGCTTCTGCTCCAGTCCCTCCCCTGACACGATGAGCTGGAAGCCCAAACAAACCCTCCTTCAATTGCATCTTTCAGGTATTTGACTTCATTAACAAGAAAAGTACCCAGTGCAGAAAACTGGTACTGAGACCCGGGGCTGTTACTATGGTAACCGTGGCTATGTGGTTCATAGACATTTGCAGGAGGGATGTGGAAGATCTGGGATCTTTGGGTTGACTGTGTTACTGTGGATGGCCACACCCAAGAGTATATGGGTAGCACCAATGGGCTGGATGGGCTTTTATTGTTCTACCAGACTTTCAAAGAAGAGCAGCAACCAACACTTTACTCAAGAATAGAAAGAGAAGGATCACATCCAAAGTCCTTCTACAAAGCCAATATTACTCTAATACCATAACCAGGTAAAGACACAAGCAAAGAAAACGACAGGCCAATATCCCCGATGAAAATAGATATAAAAATCCTCAGTAAAAGTCTCGCAAGCTGAATACAGGCACATTGTGAAGAAGGTCATTCGCCTAATCAAGTTGGCTCTATCCCTGACATGTAGGGATGGTCCAATATACATAAGTCTATAAATGTAGTAAATCATATAAACAGTTTTAAAGAAAAAATTCACATGATCATATCAACAGATGCAGAAAAAGCCTTTGACAAAATCTAACATGCCTTCATAATAATTAATATACGGCCTAGAGAAAGTAGGACTGAAGGGGACGTACCCCAACATAGTAAAGACATATGACAAACCCACAGCCAGCATCATCCTAAATGGAGAAAAGCTTGAAGCAATTCAATCAAAATTAGGCTGAGACAGGGCTGTCCACTATCCCTCGCTCTTCCTCAATAGAACACTAGCTAGGCAAGAGAAGGAAAGGAAAGGGATACAAAGAGGAGAAGAAGAAGTGAAATCATCCATATTAATAGATGATATATTATATATATATATGAAATACAAAAAAAATTCCACCAAAAACCTTCTAGAAATAATCAACAATTCAGCAAAGTGGCAGAATACAAAATATACTTTCAAAAGCCAATAGCCTTTCTATATACCAAAACCAAATATGCTGTGAAAGAGATCATGGACACACTCCCATTCACAATAGCCTCAAAGAAAATAAAACATCTAGGAATAAACCTAACCAAAGAGGTGATAGACCTGTACAATGAAAAATTTAAATCTCTAAAGAAAGCAAACTTTAGTTGAGAAACACACTAGAAAATGGAAGATATCTCATTGTCATTGATTGATAGAATTAATATTGTGAAAATGACCACTCTACCAAAAACAATTTGTAGATTCAATGCAAGCTCAATCAAAATACCTACATTGTTCTTCACATAAATTTTTTTTTTTAAAAAAAACCTACTAAAAGTCATATGGAATCACAAAAGACCCAGGATAGCCAAAGCAATCCCAAGCAAAAAGAACAGCCCCCAGAAGGATTACTACTCCAAATTTCAATGTATTCTACAGAGATATTGTAATAAAATCAGTCTGGTACAAAGACAGACATGAGAACAATGGAACAAAATAGAAAATCAAATGTGAATGCACATAACTACAGCCATCCAATATTTGGCAAAGAGGCCAAAACCTCACACTGGAGAAGAGAAGCATTTTCAACAAATGGTGCTGGGAAAACTGAACGTCCACATGTAGGGGAATAAAATTAGACTTGCATCTATTTCCCTTCATAAAAATTAACTTCCAATAGATCAAAGGCTTCAGTGTGAAACCTGAAATACTGAAATTACTAGAAACAAACAAACAAGCATGGGCAGTGTCCTACAAGATAGACGTACAAGAAAGGACGTTCTGTACTGGACTCCATTTGCACAGGAATTAAGGTCAACATCTGACAAACGGGACTTCATAAAATGAAAATATTTTGTATGACAAAGAAAACAATCAACCGAGTGAAAAGGAAGCCCACAGAGTGGGAGAGAATCCTGCATCTGACAGGATTAACATTCAGAATATATAAAAAACTCAGAAAACAAAGAGTCAAGGAAACAAAAGACCAATTAAAAAGGAGCTATGGATCTGAACAGAGTCCTCAAAAGAATAATAAAAGTGACTAAGAGATATCTCAGAAAGTGTTTATCCTCTTCAGCAATTAGGGAAATGCAAATTAAAATGACTTTAAGATCTTCTCTTACCCCAGTCAGAATGGATAAGCTCAAGAAAACAACTGATAACAAATTCTGGTGAGGAGGTGGAAAAAGAGGAACATTCATTCACTGTTGGTGGGACTGCAAACTGGCATAGCCACTCAGGAAATCAGTGTGGTGAATGCTCAAAAACCTAAAACTAAACCTACTACTTGTGGTGGTTTGAATGAATGGCCCTCATAAGCTCATATATTGTAATGCTTGGTCCCCAGTTGACAGAACTATTTGGGAAGGTTTAGGAGGTATGGCCTTGTTGGAGAAGATGTGTTGCTGGGGGTGGGCTCTAAATTTCAAAAACCCATGCTATCCCCAGCTTCCCCCACCCCGACTTATGGTTGTTGTTTCAACATGTAAGATCTCAGCTGCTGCTCTAGCACCACACCTGTCTGCCTGCTGCCATGCTCCCCAGCATGATGGTAATGGATTCTAACCCTCTGGAACCATGAGTCCCCTTACCCTCCCAAAATTAAATGCTTTCTTTTATTAGTTGCCTTGGTGATGGTATTTTATCATGGCAATAGAAAAGTAACTAAGATACCACTCCTTGACATATGCTCAAAGGACTCAATATTGATACTTGCTCAGTGGTGTTCACTAATGTCTAGTCACAGTAGCTAGGAAATGGAAACAACCTAAATGGTCTTCAGTTGATGAATGGATAATAAAAATGTGAAACATACACAATGGAATATTACTCAATTTTAAAGAAAAATGTAACCATGAGATTTGCAATTAAATGGATGGAATTAAATGCAATTAAACTAGAAAATATACTGAGTGAGGTAAACCAGACTGAGAAATTTGAAGCTTGCGGATTCTCTCATCTGTCATTTTAAGGCCTGGATCTTTAGATGTGAATATGGAATTTAGAGTAACTACAGAAAGCAGGTAAGTGAGAAGGGACCAAGGGGAGACTCTAGAGTGGGGAATAGTGAGATCCAGGGAGGAATGGAAAAATGGTGGTGGTGGGGGCTTTAATTAGAGCTGGGGAAAGAAGGCAATACAGAGGGAGAGGAGGAGAACGAATCACACTAAGGAAGTTTGAAAAGATACAGGGAATCATACTATTTTATGTTTACTTGAAGTTACATATAGATACATATTTTAAAGAAGTTACATAGCTTGGGTTGTTAATGCACCCCCCAAAGAGTCATGGATGACCTAACAAAAATTCCAGTACCAAGCATGAGAACCCTCCTCTAGAGTTATTGATCAGCAGAATCCAATAGAACCCCAAACAATATAAGCTATTGCTGTTGCTCTTGGATGTCTTCCAGAATTTGAAGGTAAGGGTTTATTGTTGAAGACACCATGCACTTTGGACACAAGACCTGGAGGGATGGACCTAGAACTGACCTTCAAGCCTCATCTTGAAGACTGGCTTTCATAGTACTAGAAGGTGCTATACTAGTCAAGATTCAATAGCCCTACCCAGCTATAAAGCCTTTGGGCCACCAACAATGACTTAGACCAGCAAGATACTCCAAATGGTGAAACAGTGGCGCTTTTATCATGGGAGTGACCAACAGCTGTCTAAGTGGAGTTAAGACCCACTCAATAGGAGGGAACTTATGCCTGGTACTATATAAAGCCAACTACCCTTTGCATGAGAGGTCGTACACAAGAGGAGAACCTACTACTCCCAAGTTTCTAAACCAATGTATTTCTAACTATTTTTTGAATGCTCATCCTAATACTCACAGATAAACATAATTCTCACCCCTCATCAAAGAAGCTTCTTTTTCCAGCAGCTGGAAGCTATTATAGAGATTCACAACTGTCAAAGTGCAGAGAATAAGTGAGTGTGGGCTGCCCAACCCTGACCATATGTCTGCAACACGACTCCTATACCTAAGGCTCTTGGAAAATCTTGGAAGAGGAGGCAGAAAGATTGTAACAAACAGAGGCCCAGGATGCCTATTAATAGACGATGTCCCCTAGACAAGACAGAGAAAAAGTATCCATGAACTCTCAACATGGCTCCCTGAGCAGGACTAGTATAATGATACTACTAGTTGACATGCCAATACCGGCCATGGAAATCCCACATGGTCCAGCCCCTAGATGAAGAGCAACAGGTAGTCAAAAGCTACTGAGGATTGCCTTCAGGGACAAACTCCCCATGTAGGTTGTCTAATCCCAAGCAGTCATCTCTGGACACATGTACACATGATCAGTGCTAAATAGACTCAGTACATATATACACACATATATAATGATTAAAGAAGAGATCATGGGGGCTGGAGAGATGGCTCAGAGGTTAAGAGCACTGACTGCTCTTCCAGAGGTCCTGAGTTCAATTCCCAGCAACCACATGGTGGCTAACAACCATCTGTGATAGGATCTGGTGCCCTCTTCTGGCCTGCAGGGATACATGCTGTATACATAATAAATA
>CABHPH010066915.1:23725-47166 GCA_902168325.1 Peromyscus nudipes | reverse complement strand
CACACACACACACACACACACACACACACACACACACACACTCCATATGTTATAGTCTATTTTGGAATCTGTAAATGTCCCTTGCAGTAGGATACAGAGCTAATTTATCATTGTATCTCCCAAGCTCCCCCTTTTATATTCTATATCAAGAGAAATTTTGTAATATAAAACAGGACACCAAACAGATCGTCTTGCATTGGTTTTTGTGACTGTTTCTTACAAAAAGAAAAGGGACTGAGGAATAAATAGTGACCATGACAAAGGAGGTCTTGGGGGCTGAGGCAGAAGCATGACAAGAGCTGAGGGGCAGCCAGGACACCCCAAGCTTGGATTCAGGGTGGAGTTCCTATCTCCATCTCCGCCTCCTTCCTAGCTTAGTGTCTCCTGGAGGCCACAAGCAGGTCTGTAATGCCAGACTTGGTCTGGCCTTGATCCCAGCCCGTGTGAAGGTATCACTGCAGTTTAACCAAGGTGACCTGACCAGCCCACCGCCACCCCAGGGCAGGACCTGCCACCTCCTGTCGCTGAAGGGAAGACTGGCAGATGTCCCCAGAAGGGCTGAGCATGGCCGGCACTTTCCACTTTTCTGACTACCTCCCTTGGGACTCTATCTGCATTCACAGGGGATCCGAGAGGATAAATCCCCATCACCACTGAGAACCGTCAACAGTGCCACCCCGTCTGCAGCAGCTGCGACTGTGCTGAGAGGTGGCAGTGGCTGGGCCTGTGCTCTGAGTCAAGAGGTGGGACTGAGAGGCTGGCACAAAGCCAGCCGCGGAAGGTGGCTGCACACAATGGTTCCTTCTTCGAAAGCACAGATTCTCGCCACTCTGCCAGACCATGGTTAGCAGAAGCAGCCTGGGCCTCTGCTGGGCATGTCTTCCATTGAAAACTTCCCTGGAGTCTCCTCTGCTGGGCATAGGCCATTGTCATGGGGCACTTGGCTGCAGGGCCAAATAAGCTCAGGGAAGCTGTGAACGCAGGTGCCTTAGAGAAAAGCTCCCCAGGCACAGGAGTGGGGGTGGGGTGGGGGGAGGACCACCCCCTTGCAGAAGGGAAAGAGCTAGGCCTCGGGCTACCTCTCTTACTTAGTGTGCTTGCCGCTGAAGGGAAGGAAAGTGTTAGGAGCTAGGAGCAAGGGGAGGGGCCACATGGGATGGTGGCTCCAGGGGTGTGTCTTCAGCTCTAGAGGCCCACTGTCAGGGTGCTGAGGAAGGGCAGACCCACTTCTATTTCCTTACTTCTGTAGAGTTGGAGGGGCTGTAGGCCTTGGGACAGCCTCTGGAGGGGATCTTGAGGAGGCACTGAGCCAGGAGTAGCCATGCAGGCCTTGGAGGCCATGCCTAGGAAAAGTCCCTGCCTTGCTCCCCTTCAGAATTCCTCATGCACTAGGAGCCTATGGCCGGCTGGGGTGCCAGGCCCTGTCAGGGCTTGTGTTATAGTGTCTAACCCTGTTCAGAAGGGACTCTGGGGCTCTGGGGTGCAGACAGCCAGAGTATCGGAACACTCTACAGCAGGCCAAAGAGAGGGTCAGGTATGCAGATCAAGGACGGGGACCTAGGCCCAAGGGAGGCAGCCATTCCCCTTGATAGCCGACCACAGGAGGGGCCCTGGAAACGTGTGTGCCGACCACAGGAGGGGCCCTGGAAACGTGTGTGTGTGTGTGTGTGTGTGTGTGTGTGTGTGTGTTTGGGATGTGAGGGACTCATATAGGGAGACCCAGTTTTCAGGTTTCTAGATGGAGAGGGGCTGAGACCTGCTGCTGGGGCTGATATAATCTCCTAGGGAGAAAAGGGCTTCCTGGCGGAGGAACTAACCCTGACTCTGCCCAGACCCCAGCACTCCATTCCAGACTGTGTGTCTATTAGAGTATAGAGGTCAAGAAAGCCAGGGCCAGGGGTCGTCCCTGTACGGGACGAGGAGTTGGGTGCAGAGGCCCCAGCCTGACTTGTCACTCCTAGAAGCCTAGAAGGTACAAGTTGACTCCAGGGAGTGCCTGGCAGGGAAGGAAGGTGGGTGCACCCTGCCTGCCTGCCTGTAGACCTGCCTGGGGCCCACAGGCAGTGAAGTCCCCAGCCATTCTGGCCCAGCTCCAGGCCCTGGCAGGTCCCAGCCAGCTACACTTTCTTGGGTTTCCGGCCGACTTGGTAATAATAGTAGATGCTGACAATGACGAAGAGGAGGCGGCTGGCCAGGAGCAGCAGGGTCCCCAGGGACATGAGGCCTGTCTCAGCAAGTGTGGCAGTGACCACTGTGAAGGAAGTCGGGGAGACAGAAGTCAGGAACAGAGATGTACTCAAGTCCCTCCCGCCATGGTGCTATGCTAAACGCCCTCCCTCATCCCTGGGGAGGGGGGGCTGAGGAGGGAGGGCTGGTTGACCTCCAGGAGCTCAATACCAAGCCCAGTCCAGTTGACAGATACCCCTAGTCTGCTGCCCCCAAGTGGCAGGTGCCTAGCAATGCACAACCCTGAGTATCAGTGGGCGGTGGGCTTGAAGGATGCACCTACGTACGGGAGGGAGCAGGTGGGCTGTGGATTCAGGACATGAGTGTGTCACAGTACCCAGTGTTCTGTCCCCTTCTTCCGGCACCCTGCCAGCCTTCCCACCCTACACTACTCACCCAAGGACTGCACCCCAAAGTAGCAGGCCTCAGTGAGCAGAGTCCATCGGATGATGACCTTCTCGGCCGTGTAGAGCGCATTCCACATGATCAGAGAGATGCCTGTTGGGACCAAGCACAGGGGCAGCCTGACCCCCAGCCCAGGGGTCCGAACCTCCTTATCCCACAAAACCCACTCCTGAGATCAAACTGCCCCCTCCCGGTCCTTGTCTCTGCAGACGCAGCTCTGCTCTGGAGGCTGTTCACATTGTTTCTAAAGCCCCATGCAGCACAGGCCAGGCTCTCTTCCCTGGGACTAAGTGTCTTCATCCGCACAATGGGGCAAGGACTTCCAGCTCCACGCTACCTCTGCCCTTGTGATGCTGTGTGGGGAAGTCTGGGAACTCAGTTACCTGGGCCTACAACTTAGTGTCCCTAACAGAGGAGCCCCTGGAGACAGAAAACTTGTGCCAAGGAAGGGTTTACTTTGGGAGAGCAGGACTGGCCTTGATTTTAATGTCAGAGCAACCATCGTGGCTTACCCCTCGGTGTCTGATCTCTGGACACCAGAGAAGTGGCCATAGTGTGCCAGGTGATGTCAGCCACCCTGATAGCCCATCGCCACCTCTGCCTTGCTCACAGAAAGTTTACGTCCAACTGGCATAAAATTGGAGAAACTGCATGTGCAAAGGACCAGTGGCCCTCTGAAACTGAGGAGCGGGCACCTTTTAGTGCAGCTGCCCTTGAGACCCAACATATAACACAGGAGAAGCAGATAGGGAGGTGAGGCTGGATCCACTGATGTGCCCAGGCCCCACACAGGACCTTGACTGTCAGGCATAAATGCAGGGCTCTGATCTCCACACAGTGGTAAGCCATAGAATATTTTAGGGAGGGTAGTGATGGCCCTTATGTTGAACTTTAAAACTATAATTTGGCTTGTCATCTGTTACGCACTCTGATTAGAGAAGAAACCAAAAGAACCAAATGCATTTGGGATAAAGATGGAGTGGGGGAAGGGTCTGGGGGACACTGCTCTGAATCTGCCCTCCTCTAGGCTATGAGACTCTAGGAGGCAGGACCTGAGCTTCCTTCAACTCTGCTCCTGAATGCTCACTGCCAGGGGCAGTGCTTTGGTAGCCTCGATACTCCCAACCAACCATGTGCATTCCACCAATGGCCACAAGGTGGCAGCCCATGCTCAGCACAGTCACAGACGAAGGGACCCAGGCTGCCAGCCTGCTTGGAAATGAAAGGAGGTTGTATGAGGATCCCCAAAGGTCCAGGTGATGCCCTGAGGCCAGCTGGGCCTCCCCACTCTCCCACAATCGGCCCAGAAGTACTCACTAAGGAGGGCACCACCGTAGAGGCGGATGGGAGTCTTGCTGGTGACCTCAGCCCCATCAAAAACTGCATCGTAGAGCTGGTCAGGGAGGGCGAGAGCCTGTGAGCAGCAGAGGACCACAGGGTTAGCTCCAGGCAGGGATGAATCCTTCCTCCAAGGACATAGCCAGGATCCCCAGGGCAGGACCTGATTACCCCCTCCCAGGGGTTCCCAGAGCCCAGATCATGAGGTGCTAGTTGCTTTGGGGCATAGCACACTAGTGAGGGGCAGACTGCGGCAAAGACCCTGATGGATGGGCCCCGATGTGGAGATAGCATCAACTAGTGGTGGGATGCAGAAGCTGAGGGAGGGTAAAGGGCCACACCCATCCACCTCCTCCCTCCATCTAGTTCTAAGTCTGAGGTGCCAGCAGCTGATAAGCACCAGACTTGCTTGCAGCCAGGACCAGGACACAAGGACTCACCATGATGGCCACACTGGAGAAGAGCATAGCAGAAAGAAACTGCCAGACCCTGGGAAGTGCAGAGGGGAAAGTTACCGCCACATTCTCAACCCAGACCCCAGGGGACACTCGGGGAAGCCCAGACACTCAGGGCTGTTTGGGGAGGTCATGAACAGTGTGGGTGGAATCCAGAGCCAGGCCCAGTAAGGAAGGACCTTACACATACCCAGGACACAAAACCATCAAAACAAGACCTGCTATTCACCTGAGTCCCAGAGGCTCCCGAACAGCAAACTTGATCTCATTGCCCAAGACCTGGCTGATCTGTGGACACAGAAGTCAGAGGCATCAGGGAAGGCAGTCCCTTCAGCATCCCACCCGTCCACCCTTCCCCCAGCACCTGTGTGTACACCCGGGGCCCAGAGCACCTCTGATTGACACAGAGGTCTCCTCACTGCAAGCTCAAGTTGAGTCTCTAACCTATCCTGCCTTCCTTAGCACCCAGATAAGAGAGAAGCTGAAAAGAGATGTTAGGAAGGAAAGCTCAGGGTCTGCCCACCACGGACTGGAAGCCTGGTTCTGTCCATCACTGATGTAACCTCAAGGAAGTTACTCAGCATCTCAGCTTCCGCGTCTGTACATTAGGTCACTAATCACACGGACAGCTTGCAGGGCTAGCAGGGTCTGCTCATGTCTTTAAGACGGTCTATGCCTGTCCCTAAGGAGCACTGAGTTCTTTCCACAAAACTGCTGCCACTGTGCATATCATTCCCCTGCCGTTGCAGAGGGTCCTAGAAGCACAGGGAAGTTGTAGGCTCCAGCAGCTCTGAGAGCCTTGCCTCCTCTCCTGGTAGGACGCACCTTTGACCGATGCACTTCGCCATCATCATCCTCCCCACCCACGCCCAGGATCTTCCTGGTCTTCAGGCGGCTCACAAGGTCCGTCTGGCTGTGCTTCTTCATGAGCGGAGGAGGCTGTTTGGCTGCCATGTTGTCCTTTGCTGAGGGACATGGGGAGACATTGGCCTCAGCCATTGCTCCTGCTCGACTTCCAGACCCCGGGTCCCAATGTAGGGTGAGAAGGGTGTGGCCAGGCCCTACCCAGGGCCTGAGAGAAGATGAAGCTGCGGCTACCTCAGTTTCCTCTCCTGTAAAATGGGTTGAGGAGGATGCTGCCAGCCTGGCCCCCATGGACATGGCACAACCCAGGTGCTTGGGTCAGACAAAACCTTACAGTCAACCCTTGAGTGGCATATGGGCTTTAGAAAAGGCATTCGAACCGGGATAGATCTCACTGACAAGATTTATGGGTTACAGAGACAAAACAGACTTCAGAGAAGTAAGGACTCTGTCCAAGCCCAGAGTGACCCTCCTAAGCCCTATGCTCTGGGCAGCATGGGTCTGCCCAGACAATCCCCACTGCCAGCAAGCCGGCCTGCTGGTCCTCCTGCCCCCTAGACAGCCTCCTTCACTGGCCAGGACCTAGAGAAGGAGAGGGCTCATCATGAGGGAAGGAGACCTTAGGCCCCAAAAATGAGCTTCAGGTAGGGCCATACCGCCCAGACCTCACCCACCCCCTGCCACCAGCATCCACAGCCTCTAACCCCCACCCCCACATGCACCCACCATCTTCCACAGCCCCCAGCCCTGCTGGTCAGCAATACCACAGACCAGTCCTGGGCACGTACTGTGAGACGGGCAGTGAGCCAGGTGCTGAAATGGGCGCTGGAGTCTGAGACGAGCACTGCTCTCCTGTGTGCAGTCCTCACAGTCTAAGGAGACAGGGTATGGGGTGGGGGGTGACAAGGTGAGGCTCTGGCTGACCCCAGGCAGCCCCAGAACTCTGCATCACAAGGCTCTGAAGGATGGGTGCAAGTGAGGACGATTCCACAGGTGAGGAGCATCCTCCTGGAATGTCCAGAGGCCAGCTGAACAATAGGAGAAAAGCATCGCAGCCAACCCGTGCACCGGCCAGTGCCAAGTGCCCTGCGTACCCCAGCATCTCATTTTCACCCATAGCACCCTCAGGCACACTCATTCCAAGGCCGAGTGCAGAAGCTGTCTTCCCTCCTCCCAGCCACCTGCTGCCCAGTGCCATGTCCCTGAGCACATGTCTTCCAGCCCCAGGGTATGTTCCCGGATCACCCAGGTTCCTTTTCAAATCTGCCAGACTCTCGAAATGAAAGAACCGTTCCAACAAACACAACAGCAGAGAGGCACGGGCTACGGATGCCAGGGTGGAATCCATACATGAGGAGGACGTCCAGTGGCTTTTGTTCAAGATGACCACTGGACCAGTTGGAAGAGCTATGCCTGGGCCCCAGTCCTGACACCCAGCCCCCTTGCTCCTCATCTGTAAAATGAGTGGTTGCTTTTCCTTCCTCTGCCTGCTGGGGGTGCTGGAGACACTGGCGGGACTACAAGGGCTTCTGACCCCAGACAGACTGAACACACGCCCCAGCATCCCTCAGCCTCCCTCTGCCAAATCATACAAGGGTGCAGAGCTCAGCCCAGTCCGCCCCTCCTCTAAGGATGGAGAGGTCAGTCACCTGGCCACATCCTTCCCACGTCCCCTCTGACCCTTCATTTTAATCCACACAGACATGGCCTTGCAGATAATTCATGTCACTGCCTCGTCCAGGTCAGGACACCGGGTTCACAGGTCCAGACTGCAGTGGACGTGTGCCATCCCAGCTGTACCCTGATCCTCACTTCCAGCAGTCACGGGTCTGGTGTCTGCTACTCCAGTCTCATCTGGATTTTCTCAGATGTTGTATAAACAGAATCACAACAGGATGCCTTCCCTGGCTCATCTAGGCCCGGTACCCCAAGTGTCCATTCCTTTTTAGTGCACATCAGGATTCTGTGGGACAGTCGTACCACATGAGAGAGATCAGGTTGTTTCTAGCCTTCCTTTGTGTGTAGTTGATGGGATCACACATTCCCATGCCTCTGAGGTAAATGGCCCACAGTGGGCCTGCTGAGGTGTGTGGACAAAGTGGATATCCGGGACACCACACATGCCTCCCACAATGCACGTCCACTCCAGCTCTCCCACACTCGAGCCAACGCCTGCTGTGGGCCATTTCTATTTTGGCCCCACTCTTTGAGGCCCCTGGATTCTTCGACTTTCTCATGGGGCCAGAAGTGACAGGCTACTTAACTCAATCCTGCTGCGCCCCTCACTAGTCTTGTGACCTTGGGTGAGTTACATCATTAATCTGAGCCTCAGTTTCCTCATCTGTGAAATGGGACTTTAGCTCCAACTTCCTAGAGACCTTGAGGCAGTAAGAGAAAATGGGTCAGAGTATGAAGAGGGGCAGGTGCACAGAAGAGAGCCCTCTGTGACAGCGTGGGCATGGGACACCAGAGTTCAGCTGGTGTAAAGAATGGGGTACCTTGTCATCATCAGTTAGAGCAAATGTCTGGGCTATGGGAACAACCACCCACCCCCGTTCCCAACCCCACCCCAAGCTGGTCTAAGGAGCAAGACTCAGGGCAGAACTGAATTCAGAAAGTGACCACTGGGGCCACAGCTGGAGCCTATACACTTGCTGCCTGGACTCACTTCTGGAATCTCCAGTGGCTTAAGTGGGCCTGTGAACCAGCTGCTTAGCATTTGTGCCTCAATCTCCCCACTTCTCATGTGGGGAAGAAGGGGCTAACTCACAAAATGCTGTGAGAAGCACACTGTCCCCCTCAGGTCTGCACTCAGTGTCCTGTCTTAGTGTCCGATGAAGATGGCAGTTACCAGACAGGGTACCACCACCCTCCCCAGCGCTTCCTCTACCCCTGTCCAATGCCTCTGGACAGAGAGGACCAGGCGCCTGGTTTCATTAGCACCTCCCCACCACCTGGGACCAAGCCCCCAGACTTCAGCGCCCTGTGCAAGACCAGCTTTAGCACGTCCCTCCTTGTGGGTCTGGAAGCTTCCCAGCACTGTTTTCCTCTGCCCCATGACTCACCCACCCACCAACACACACACACACACACACACACACAGGTGCACCAGTGGCCTTCCGGCCTCCCCTCCTCCACTCTTCCCTACCAAAGCCATTTGCCAAGGGTTTCAGGCCTGATATCATTTTAACATAAGTGATGGCCCCTCCCCCACTCCATTCCCGGGAACCCTGGCCACACACTGGCTGGCTTTGAGCCAATGACTCTGGCCTTGAATCTTAGCCCTACCTACTGATGAGTGGCAGGCTTTAGGAGAGCCACTACAACACTCTCAGCCTCAGTTTCCCTCTGTGAAATGGGAATGAGGGAAGCAGAAGTGCCAGAAAATGTAGGTGTGTACCCTCCAGTCAAGTGCGCTGCCCTGGGTGGGGTCTGTCTTCCTACCTGCTGCCCTTTCTTTCCTCACCCAGCCGACAAGACTGGAAAAGGCCCCTGCCACTCAGGCCTGCCTGGCTTCCTGCAAGCTGCTCTGAGGGCCTCCACATCCCCACTGCAACTGTGGATGTGGGAGGGGTGGCCAATCCTCCACCCTCATGCTCACAGACGTGGAGATGGACAGGGGTGTCAGATGTCCTGTCTGCTGTCCCTGTCAGACTCCTTGGCAGTCATTCTCATGAAGCCAGCAACTCTCCAACCTTCTAAGAGTGACAGTCACTCTGAGCCCTGTCAAGTGGGAAAGTCCTCCCTGCCAGCTCTACCCTGCCCTCCTCCACAGGGCTCGGCTGGTCTCCTGTGCTTACCCCTGGCCATTTGCAACTTATGTCCTATCACTTCTCATTTCCCAGTTCCAAAGGCTGACCCCACAGGAGAGCAGAGGGCCTGTGCTTCTCAGAGCACCTGTCCTCACAGCCCAGGTCTCCCCAACTGCAGTCTATGGGGACAGCCAGAGAGGGAGAGAGGGCAGGCTCTTGATCCCTCCACACAGAACAGCCGCAACTTAAGGAACTTAAGGGATCTGCCCTAAGCTTCATGCAAGCCGGTGGTGGTCCAGGACAGGAGAGGGGTGCAGAGGATGAGGCAGAACCACTCTCTAAAGAGGCATGCGCTTTAGGCCAATGGTTTCATCAGGAGCTCCAGTATAATGACGTGGATGATATTATACTGGACACCTGGCCAGGGGAGTGGGTGTCTCAAGACAGGAAAAAGAAGGTTCTGGGGGTACAAGGGCAGGGTATGAGGAGTGCCCCTTCTTTTTTTATTTCTTTTTCCTTTTATTATTATTATTATTACTATTATTATTACTATTATTATTATTATTTTAGACAAGGTTTCCCTGAGTAACCCTGGCTGTCCTGGAACTCATTTTGTAAACTAGGCTGGCCTCAAACTCAGAGATCCACCTGCCTCTGACTTCTGAGTGCTGGAATTAAAGGAACAAACTTCTAATGATTAGGAAAACTGGGATTCAAAATTCAACTCTTCCTCTTCACTGCTTTGTGACCTCAGGAAAATTACTTAGCCCCTCTGAGCTTCTAAGTCCTCATCTAAGAAACTAGTCCACTCATGAGGTTTGTGATGTACCGTAAAGAGGGCAGCCTAGGAACTGGGCCCCTGAATTGTGCTACACCAAGGACAGCAGGAAATTGTGTTATTAATGAACTCCTAGCCAGACTCAGCCCTGGGCAGCAGAGCTGATGAGGCAGGGGCCCACACCTCCCAAGCTGATCCTGGAGGACTTCCCCGTCCTTCCCAGGAAGCCTGGTTACTATAGAAACCAGCGGACTGCAGAGCTGTCCCGACAAGGAGGCTGTGCCCAGGAGGGCTGGCTTAGGAAACCTGCTGCCCTGGGAGGGGGAGGGGAGGAAGGGACCCAGAACACCCACAGCTGCTCGGGTGACTTCCCCTGAGTCACAGCCATAGTCCCTCAGCCAGGGAGCCACTTCCTCCCCATCGTGAGCACAGACACAGGGGCTGCAACTGCCCTCCTTCAGTGAGGAGAGTTGCCTACATGTCCTGCCTGAACTGGGGACAGCAGCCAGCGGCCAGCACATCCAGCCTAGGAACCCCCTGAAATCCACATTATCACCTGTGACAATAGCCAAGTCCATTCCATTTTTCAGATGAGAGCACTAAGGCCCAAGTGACTTACTTATTCAAGAGTCCCTGGCTTGATGGGTGTGGCCGAGCCAGAGTTCAAGTTCGCTGTGAGCTGTGCTTTCACTGGCTCTCCTGAGAGGGTCTAGGGAGGGGAGGTTGGGGAATGAATGTCTGTGTTTGTCTGTGTGAATGCCTGGTAATGGAGTGTTCCTGGAAAGCACACACACACACACACACACACACACACACACAGCCAAACATAACTGAGCTTCAAGCCATCTTCCAGAATAATCTCCCCTGGAAGTCTTCGTGTGTCCCCAGTGCCTGCAGAGCCCGCCCTAGGACTGGCCTCTCTTGGGTTCAGGGCCTGTGATGTGGGCAGGGCTCTGGGAACTGGTGCCACAGATTTTAGCCCATTGTTCTGTTATCTCTGCACAGAACAGCTGGAAGTGGGTCTGAACAGAAATGTTTGCAAGCGAGGACAGTGAAAGGCAGAGCTCAGAGTTTGGGGGGCCTAGTCAGAGGGTAGGTGGAGAAGACTCTGCCCCTGGGCCCCAGAGCCTCTCCTAGGGTACCCCCAGCAGTCTGTGACAAGATGGAGGTCTAACCACCTTCTAGGAATCAACTGCTGGGGCCCTGTGGCAAAGTGACCCACATCTCTGAGTGTCACGGGGAGCAAAAGGTGAACACGCCACGTTCTCACCCCAGGCTTGCATTCCCAGACCTGGACTCAGGCGGGCCCTGCTGCTGTGTGAGGAACCATACTCCCTGCAAATGGGCGTCACGCCTCACCCACAAAGCCAAGGGTCACAGGACGCAGGCAGCAGTATTGACATGTATAGTCTCCGCGGCACGGGTCTCCCTGGAGATCTTCCAGGCCCAAGCAAAGGAAAAACGGAAGGGATGCTGCTGTGCACAGCACCTGCTGGCAGCCTAGCTGAGCCGCAGTCCCCAGAGAACAGAATTATTACAGCACGCTGCCTAGGTGGGCAGAGCAGTGACAGGGGGCTGGACTGGCACCTCTCACCGGCTCGGTAGTCACTAAGCGGCTGTAAAAGGTGAGGAGGACAAAAGGGGAACCAGTAGACAAAGACCACGACGTGAAATCCTCCCGCACGGCAGCTGTGGCAGCAGACCCATCCCAGCGGCAAAGCTATGGACTCCATGCCCGGTTCCTCGAACCTTCAGGAACTGGGAGGTCGGGGTGCCCCGAGTCACTGTGCTTCAAGGAGTTCAGCTGAGGTCACTGGCATAATGACCCAGGGCTTGCCTTCACGGCAGTTTTCTGTGTAGAAGTTGGGAAGTGTGGTCCCGAGGGCCCTCCCCAGGTTTGACGAGGCACCAGGACTCCAGCAATCTAAGCACATTCATTTGCCTTTCCGCTTGGCCCTGCCCAGCCTTGGCAGCCCTTCCTGCCTCTCCTACTACCTTGTGGAGATTTTATCTCCTCGCCGGTCCTCTTGAAGGGTCCAGGAACATAGAAAAATAAAATTATAGCTAAAATTATAGCTTAAGAGATGAAAACTGAGAGTCATCCACTCTAAAGGTTAACTGCTAACAATGGCTGTCTGCTTACAGCCAGCTCCTCTGTCAACAGCCAGGGGTTAACTTTTAACCCCCTCGCCCCTTATAGCCGACAACTGCCTGGACCACAGTTAACTACGTGACTCCTAGCATGCATTCTGTGCTTAATGCCTTCCCCCTCACTATACAAAAGGGCCCATAACCCCCTTCCAACTGCCACAGCCTTGAAATCCAACTCTGGCTATGGTCTCAGCTAGCCGATAAGCTTTTGTGTCCTGCAGTGATGTATTTCTATTTATTTTATTTTATTTTATTTCATTTTTCTTTGTGTTTTTTTTTCTGGAATAAAGTTTGCTTCTGGTTTAGTAGACTTTGGTGGTCTGTCCCCCATTATAGCAAGACTCCGGACCCAGCACTCTCTCTGTCTTTGGAAGCTGGCTGGTTTCCAGAGGGGCAGAGGAAAAGCCTTGACTTTCATCACATATATCTTCAGAGCTTAGAGGACAAAACATAAAGAATCCTTGCTGTGTTGGAGGAGGTGGGTGGGGCCCAGGCCTGGGAGCCACGTCCCTTGGGGACTGGGGAGGGGCTTCACCCAGAGGTCTGAGGCCATTGCCCTATGCAAGGCAGGGCAGCTTCTCAACCAGCCTCTTACCACTCAGAAGTCATTGACAGGGCCTTTCCTGTCCTGCTGTCACTTGCAAAAGGCAAGACACAGCATGGAGAATTCCTGTCCTTTTCAACCCTGAGTGGGCCAGCCTCCCCAGAGCCTGGTGACCGAGTCAGTGCCCTCAAGGGCAGCCGGCCCCATCATCCATCAGGACAGTCCTGCTTCTAGTTCCCACAGGGCTGAGGCTGTCCTGTGAATAAGGCAGCAGCTCCCCTTCCCAGCTATTATCATCCCTCCCCAGGCCCCTCCCTGCTGGTCAACCACATAGAAGGGGCAACTGGGAGCTTCCTTGAAGGCATGCTCCATGCTAAGCCAGTGTCCTCAGACTAAATGGTCTGGAGCCCTGCTTTCCCCTGGGTAGGGAACCCCAGTTCAAGACTGATACTTCCCTCCCCATACTCAGGTTCTGCTGAGTGGTTAACAAGGCAAGTCACTCCTCAAAAGGTCCATGCTCACATTCTGGCTCTGCTCTCCATACCCCAAGAACTTGTGTGGCCTTGGGAGAGGGACCTGCCTCTCTGAGCCTCAATTTCCTCTTCTGTTAAATGGGCATAGTAATGACACTTACTTTCCCTGATTAGAAGCTGCCTACGAACACTCAGAATAGCTTGTATTTTGTAGCGAGTGCTCAACAATGCCGCTGTTTAGACCTGAAGATTCAGCTTCTTGGTCTGTTTCCCCCTTTGCTAGAGCAATGTCTGAGCAGACCCCCTTCCAGGATTCCATGCCCACACAAAAGAGTGTTCCAAAGAGGGTAGTATCAGGAAGAACTGGGGTGAGGCAGAATAGGGGTGACTCTGGGCCGGGACCAGCACACCGACTGAGGCAGGTGGGGAGAAGTATGAGGGTCTTGGAAGACAGAGAGTTTCCAGGGCACTCATCCTGGGTGGCTATCCTCCCTGTACCTGACTGCTGTGGCTGTGGGATGGACACAGAGAATGATAGTTGGGGGTTGGGGGTGAGGCCTTCCCACCTGCATTCAGAACACAGTGGCCAACATGTGGATGCCTCTCCTTGGGGGTGGGTGATGCTGACCTGGGGGGGGGCTGCTAGCTTACAGATTTTACACAGATCCTCTTGTAGCATCAATTCTCTCACTTATGAGATGGGGGGGGGTCCCTGCCCTTTCTCACCAGTGCCTAACTGTTCCCTGCCCCACTCCACAGAGCAGCATGTTACTTCCTCTGGCTCTTTGCACAGGCTCTTCTGCAGAACTGGAAAAACACCGCTGACCACTCTTTAAAATGGCCTCAACACCCCAACACTCTACACGTTCCCCTGACCTCTGCCCTACATTATAGAATTTGTTTTCTCCCTCTTTCTGAGATGGGGTCTTCCTACATAGTCCAGGCTGGCCTGGAACTCAAACTCTTCCTGCCTCCGCCCTCTGGGTCCTGGGACAACTCCAAGGCACCACGCTAGACCCAATCGCTTATTTATTATTTATTTGCCGCTCCTTGCTTAAGCCACAGCACCACCAAGAGAAGAGTCTTTGCAGCTTCCACAGGTGTGCGGGGACCTGTGGGACCTGGGCTAGCCGTTTGTGTCTTCTCTCCCTCGTGTAGTACTCCCAGATACTTTAGGCGGTAAATGAAGACATAGAAAAGGCAAGAACCGTGAATGAAGACCCCGCCCCTAGCCAGGAGCCTCAGGCCTCTCTCCAGCAGAGGGGGCTGTCACAAGTTCAGCCTGCCAGTAGGGAAGAGAGGAGCTGCGAGGTCGGGGGCAGGAAAGGTAAAAGCAGGGGACATCAAGTGGAGGAGGCAGACAGACTTGAGAGTCCTACAGAAGAGAAGCCAGAGCAGGACTAGCTAGCCAGAGCTAGGACACTGAGACCAGAGAGGACTCTAGGGGAGGGCACCGTCTGGACAAAGGCGACAACAGAAATTTGAAGTATACTCTTATTTCCCGACGACCCGAAAAGAAAAAAAAAAATTTTTTTTTTTTTTGACTCAGACTGAGCCTGGGGCTGCCACTAAGAGGCAGGTGGTGTCTCTCCGGATTCTTCCAGGAACCCACCATAGTCCCACCGCCGGCTCCGGGAGCCTCCAAAGGTGGCTTTCCAACGAGAGGCACAGCTGTATGGGCGTCCCCAAAACCCAGGGACTCATCTACTCCAGCCAGGTCCCATCCAGAAAAGTTTGTCTTAAAAAAACGAAACAGGAAGTGCGGGCACGGGGACTTGGAGGAGGCCTTGGCCGTGTTCTTCAGGTTTTGGGGCAAGGTGGGGGCGGTTCCTGGGCCTCTCCCAGCTCCTCCACCCCACTGGCGGGAGAAGCCAGCTCCACCCAGGCTGCAAGAAGGATCCGAGAGGGGACCCTAAGCGAACACCTGGTCCTGAGGTGTCGCGGGGATGGTGCGCTGAGTATTTTTGCGCACTACATGGGACCCCAATCCACCCTGCGCCAGCCAATGGCCCCACGCTCTCCCCTCGCAGCTAACCGCGCGGATTAGAATAGAGAGGATCGCCCTGGTTCACCTGCGATCCCCTCCTGACCCCCCTGGACTAGCATCTGGTCCAGCCATGTTTCTGTCCGTTCCTCTCCAGCAGGGACTCTGGAGTGTCACCGGCCTTGCCCCTTCCCCCTCCGATCTATCCCTCATCTCCACGCTGCTGCTGACACTCCTCCACTTTGTGAGGAGGGAGACCGCGACTCCTCCAGCGCCCCCCCGCACCCATACTGAAGGTCCGGCCAGACCAGTGGGCAGCGGGAACCCTGCCATCTCTTCCGCCCGCGTACCACGGGGGGCAAGCACCCGGGAACTCGCAAGTTTGCACCGTGCAATCTTCGGGCCAGGAAACAAAGGCGGGAGGGGGTGCGGTGGCGAGAAAGGGGGAGGGGACTGAGAACTAAGCGCGGAAAGACAGAGACCCCGCGATAGAAGAAACTGCTTCTCGCTCCGTTCTCTCTGGTTCCAAAGCAAAGAGCTATAGCCCGGGAGAAGGCCGAGGGCGAAATAAACAGCCCCAGGGGAAGGAGGTGGCGGAGAAGAGAGCTGGAGGAGAAAGGGAAACCGAGTCAGTGCAAGGAGACAAACAAAAAGGACAGAGGACGGTGCCTCGAGGAGCTCAGCGGGGGTCCCGGGCTCAGGCAGACCAGCAGGTGCCAAGTGTCCCGGCGCCTAGCTGGCGTGCGCAGGGTGCTCGCTGCCCCTAGAGGTCCCTAAGGCCCCCAGGAGTCCCCGGGCTCCGCTACGCAGGCAGCGGCCGGCGCGGTGGCAGCGGCGGGGAAGTGCGAGGCTAGCAGCGGCGGAGGCAGAGGACTTACGTTCCTAGCGCGCGGGGTGCTGCGCTCGCGGAGCTGGCGTGCCCCGCAGACGCTTGGGCCGAGAGAGTCTCACATCGCGGCGCCGCGCCGGGCGAGCAGGGCAGGGCAGGGCAGGGCAGGCTGGACTCCTGCGCCGCCGGGCTCACCCGAGTCTGGCGGCCCGCGCTGGTCCCTCCTCTAGTGCCGCGCACAAGCCAATGGCGCGCCGTCCCCTCCCACGCGCCTGGCTGCCTCGCCCCCAAGGTGGCCAGGGCGGGCACAGAGGGGTTGGGGGACCCAGGGCTGCAGCCGAGGCCTTGCCTGGCGCCGCCTGCGGGGGGCGCACCCCCGCTTGGCCAGGGGATCCCCGGACGGAGACACTCTGCCGCTTCGCCACCCAGGACTTTCTCGGAAGTTCTGAAAACAGCGCCCCTTTCTCGGGACTGCAAACATCCCCCTATGAGTTGATAAAATACCCATTCTCAGGCCTAGACCAGTGTCTACGAAGGAAGGGACTGGCTTTGGCTGGCAGCCCCCCACCCAGTGTGAAATAACTCGGTTTATAATGGTTACCGTTTGCCGAAACACTTTCAAGAATGAAATCTTCGCGTTCTCAGCAGCCCAAGAGGTAAATATGGCTAGCCCCAGCTCACAAAACCGTGAGTCATTAATGCTTAGCCTAGGCCTGAAGATATTGGAGAATGGGTATTCTGTCAGCCCAGCTTGCCCCCTCAGCTTGAAGGGACTGCTAAATGACAAGAACAGCTTGCCCCCTCAGCTTGAAGGGACTGCTAAATGACAAGAACTCTCACCCCACTGAGACCTTCGACCTCAGAGTCCCTGTGCTGTATGCTGCCTGTGTCAGGACTGGGGTCTTACCTGGGGCTGCAGAATATTTGTTGGGGGAACCAAACAGCCTTTTATCTCAGCCCATGCCAAGAGAGTGTTTCTGGGTGCGTTTTGAGGGGTCCCGGCAGGTCTTCAGGAGCCTATCAGCCTAAAAAGACAGGCTCCTACAACATCCCATCCCTTGCCTGGCTCCGGGAGAAGCCCTTTTATAGCTGTCTATTGCCCAGGGCCTGCCTCCTGCTGAGATCTTGTCTTCCGGACTGAAGGTAAGTAAGGACAGCCGGCCTGGAGGGAGGGTGGGGATGCAGAAGCAAGGTAAAGAAGTGGGGCGGAGAGGAGAGTGGCCACCCCCTAAGCCCAACTAGGTGTGCCTCTGGCTCCTGAGTTTTGCTTTGCTTTTCTTCTCCAGGCTACAGAACCAGAACACCTGAGTTCAAACCCTAGCTCTGTCTTTTAGCATGGCCCTGGGCAAGCAAGTTACCTAACCTCTCCAAGTCTCCCTATCTACAAAATGGGTGTGGCTTACAGCAGGAAGTGCCCTGTGGCTGTTGCTGGGAATTCCAGTTACAGCAGCAGCCGGGGCTTACCAAGCCTGACCGTGTGTGTGAGGTGCTAATGAACCAGGCAGGCTCCATGGCCCTCCCAACAGCTGGGGCTGGACAGGAGGGGCTGTGCCCTTTGCAAGGAAGTAAACAGAACAGTGCCCGGTGCATAGCAAGCCAGCTCTCAGTGATGGTTAGCCTCCTGATTACCAAGGCAACTAAACTCCCTTCCCACAGTGCCACCCGCTCTCGCTGAACACCTGGCTAGTGATGGCCAGTAATGAATGAATCACTCAGCCAGTCACGTCTGTGGCTCTGGATCAGGCCTGTCTCTAAGTGTGTGGAGTGAAATGCACATCCAAGCCACCTGTCCCTGACCGGGGGCTTCATCATGGTCTGGTTTCTGAACAGTTTAGAGTCTCACCTATGGATAGAGATGGGATGATGAGTTCATTGTCTCATCATCTGTCCCTTTATCGGGAAGGGCTCTGGGCTATGTCCCTGGAACCCAGTGGCATCCCTGAGCACCCTCCCAGACTTGGAGACACCTCCCAGTGTTCTACCAGAAGCAAGACCTGAAGATAGAATTCTGGAGGCTGGATCTGATGTTGACTCCTACCCTTGATTAAGAGGCTGTATTACAAGGAGTGAGCTCACTGTCACTAGAAGCATACAAACAGAGCCAAGGAGGAGCCAGAGAGACTCACCAGTGGCAGAGCTTGCCCCTTCAGTGGTGCTGGATGTAGACAGAGCCTCTGTGCTCTGGGTATCTGTGTTCTGGGGCTTCCATGTCCATCTATAAGGAGGTGGGAGCCGCATAATGTTTTGCAAAGGAGGTGTAGCTACCCAGATGGACCCTGTATAGCAGGTGAAGCGCTGAGTCCCAGGGCCTTGGAGTTGACAGAAGGGTATCCCTGTTCTCAAAGGATTCCCAGCCTCTTGGGAGGACAAATTTGTATCCACGATCTCTAGAAGAAGGAAAGCATATCTCAGCCTCAGCTGGGAGACTGGGAGATCACAGAACACAGAGCTCAGAGGGTATCCACACGATCACATCCAAGTGCAGGCCCCTCTGATGGACCTCATCAGCTCTCTCTGGCTTCAAAGACTTGCACACTGCCAGACAGAGTGTTCACTACTAACTAAGGCAGCCTCTTCCTAATTGGAAAAATTGTGCTGAGTGGCAAAAGACTATCTACCCATCTTTCATTCATTTCCCCTAGAGTGCCCGCCTCTGTCCATACACTTCTACAAAGCAATGTGCATTTGTTTAAGAACATTCCCAAGACCACCACTCAGCCAAGTCTTCTACCAATAAATGGAGACAGGATGAGGTGTCCTTCCCAGAAGTGCCTGGCATTGTAAGAGAGAATGCATGCTGAGCCCTTCCTCCAAAAATGTTTCTGAGTTACCTCATCTTCCCATTGGCTGGAGGCAAGCTTACCTGGTCAGGCACATTGGAACATGAGGCAACACAGATATTTAGCTTGCATGGATTCTGAGGGTAAAAGCCGCTCCACACTCTCTGTCCTGGTGACCCTCTGTTGCACCTTGGAGGGAAATGGACATACAGCCGTCACTGCTCCTTGGAGCTTGTGAGAAGCCAGTGAAGTGATTGGATAAAAAGGTTTGCCAAATGGAAACTTGGATTCTTATTGTTCCCGTAGAGGCTGGACTCTGAATGTGCTAAAATGTTCTACTGAAAGCCTCAGGAGTGGGGCTGGAGTTGGGGAGCAGCCAACCAATGAGGGTCACTCCTACGGAGACCCAGCAGCTGCTGCTCCATCTGTCCTGTCCTGGGCTTCCTCAGCAAGAACGGCAGCACCTCTGTGCCCTAGAGGGAGGGCGTACGGGCAAGTGTGTGGGTGACTGCGCCAGTGCTGCGTGCAGGTGGGTGTGAGCAATGGGGGAGGGGCACACAACTCACTTCTGGACTGTGGTCCCTGGGGAAGAGAATATGCTTTCAGTGAGCAGGGCATGGTGACACATGCATGGCTCTGATCCTAGCACTCCAGAAATGGAGTCAGGAGGATCAAGAGTTCAAAGGCGTTCTCTGCTACATAAGCTATATGAGACACCATCTCTAAATGAAACCAAAAACAAAAAAACAAAGTTCAGGTTAGAGAGATGGCTTAGTAGGTAAAAAGCTTACTGCACGAGCGTGATGGCCTGAGTTCAATCCCTAGGCCCCCTGCATAAAGGTGGAAGGAGAGAACAGACTTTACGCAAGTTATTCTCTGATCCCAGCACGTGTGCCGTGACATGGGTACCCCCATCATACACACAATAACGGTAACAGTGATAATAATTTAAAACGAAGTTGCTTGCAGTTCCAATAGGGGTATCGGGGAAAGGAGAGGGCTCTGGGAGCCAGCACTGGACGTGATCTTTGGAGCAGGGCCCAGACAGAAAGGTCTCAGCAATGAATGCCACCTCCCTGGACATGTTGGAGGAGGACAGGAGTGTCTGCGTCCAGTGGTGGTTGAACCTGGGGATATTGGCCTTGACAAACATAGGCTGAAATCCTGGGCCAGCAGTTCTACTTCTCCGAGCCTCCGTTTTCTTCTCTGTAAAAATAGAGTTAAGAACTGGGTGAACTTTGTAGGAGTCGAAGGAACTTCAGCCATGACACTAAGCCTTTAGCTTGGAGCTGCTGCTGCTGTTGTTGCTGTTGCTGCTGCTGCTGCTGCTGCTGCTGCTGCTGCTGCTGCTGCGGAGCTGCTGAGCTGCTGCCGCTACCGCCAGGAGCAGGGTAGAGGTGCTTCTGAAGCTGTAAAGCTTGGCTCTGAGGTGACAACTGTTGAGCCAGGGTAAGCTGAGGCTGCCACAGGGGTACCTTTGAGGCCCAAGCAGAAGCTGACTCCTCTGAGGCTCCCCTCACTTCCACGGCTCCCTTCTTTCTGAGCCTGCCTAGCCAAGACCTTTTGGGGTAGCCTTGGGCTGAACACAGCTTTGGGGGTCTGAAGGAGAAGGGGAGAATCAGGAATTTCCAGGCTGGCCCTCCCTCCCTCATGCAGCCTGCTTCTCCTCTTCTTCTTCAGGATGTAAACTAGCCCCGTCTCATCCCCGACTCACACCCCCATGGCCGCCCCTACCCCCACCCCCTCTGACCTATTTCCACTGCCACATTTGGCTATGGGTGCTATGGGAGCAAGAAACGTCACACAGCTCCTTATCAGGAAGAAAGAAGCTATCACAGGGGAGGGGGGCAGGAGGGCCACAATGAAACTCAGGCCTCTCAGAGGAAGAATAGCAGGCAGCTTGGGAAGCCAGCCTGTGCCATCAGTAGCAGGAAAGCTGAGGAGCTGACAAGACCAGACCAGCAAATCCTTCCTGGACCAAGTGAGGTACAAGGCCCTGGCTCTCTCTAACTAGCTTAGTGGCCTTTGACAAGTTACTCAGCCTCTCTGAGCCCATTCATCTGTCAAATGGAAAAAGAAATCATGATGATGTCCAGGGTACTGAGGGATTGAGGGAGCTGAATGTGTCAGCCCTTAACTCAGGGCCCAATTCACAAGTTCTCAATAAGATACTCATTGAATCCATGATGAATGAACAGAAGATGGCAGGGATAGGGGCAGGAGAGGCATGCTGCTACCTGCAAGAAAGCCATCCTTCACTGGCTGGGGATAGAGTAGGGACCTGGTATCCTACATAACACTCTCGCAAATCAGGTAAGAGCCTCAGGCTGGCTGGAGACTGGAAGAGTGCTGACCCCTGCTATGAAAAGAATTGCTGTGGATATGAGGACACAGAGGGCAGCAGATTCTTGGTCCTCAGCTTGGTAACTACCAGAGGCCCTCATAACAGTCACTCTGTGCTGAGGGCTGTGTTCTGGCCCCTGAGCCTCTAGCTTAAGCTATAACCAGTCTTTTAACTGTCTCCTGCTCAAAAGGATGCTGGGTCCCTTAGGTACCACACCCAGCAGACTTCATATTCTCTCAAAGAAAGACATCCTGACCCCACACTAGAAACTTTCCTGAGTTTGAGTAGCCTTAAGTCTTTTGAGATTGGTCTCATTATTCACCCATTTTATAGACAAGGAAATGAAGGCTCAATGACTCATATACTACACAGGATGCAACCCTGACAGTCCAGCCCAGAGCCCAAAGTGGCTCTGGTTCTGCTGGTGGCCACAGCAGAGATCACCAGACCTCCCACAGACAGTGTTCCGAAGGGTCCCAACTTTTCCTTCAAACTGTCACCCATGTTTACCAAAGGAAATCACATGTGGTCCCAGGAAAACATTTGTCAAGCAGAATTTTTGAAAATGTGCATGGGTGCTTGGGTGTGTGCATGTGTGCACGCATTTAGAACAACTTCACACGCATTTGCACAGCTTCAGGTATCATCATCAGGAATGCAACCCACCTTGAGACTGGGTCTCCTTGAAACTGGGTCTCTATAGCTGACCATGCAGGCTGTCAGTGAGCTCCAGATAGCCACTGTCTCTGCCTCCCAGGGTTGGCATTACAAGTGCAAGCCACCATACCAGGGGTTTTTATATGAGCTACTGGGGACTGAATTCAGTTCCTCATGCTTATGAGGCAAGCGCTTTACCAACTGAGCTATCTTTCTCAGGCCGTGGATTATTGATTACAAATGGCTTTACCAAGCTCTGGTTCTCAGAGCACATTGGGGAGAGAGTCTTAAAAATGTATGCACCCCGACACAGGCAACAGATTAGAAAGCTGGGCTGGGCAGGGGTTCCCAGGGCAGTGACCTTCCCACAAGCCTCCACGGGATTCCACAGAGTGCAGTGTGCTAGACAGACTTGGGGGAGGTGTCAGGCTCCTACATTGGCTCATTAAAATGGATCCTTTTCCAGGCAAGATGCACACTGGTAATCCCAGCATTCAGGAGGCTGAGGCAGAAAGGTAGTGAGTTTGAGGCTAGCCTGAGCTGTATACAGAAAGCCTGTCTCAAACGAAGCAAACAAACCCAAAACACCCTTACGTTTAGAGGGCTGGGGGTGTAGCTGGATGGTACAGCATTTGCCTAGCATGCACAAAACCCTGGGTTTGATCTCCAGTACACAGAGGAAAGGAAAGGGGGAGAAAGGAGGGGAGGAGAGGGGAAGAAAGGCGGGGGTGGGGTGGTGGTGGTGGTGGTGGTGGTGGTGGTGTAGTTCAATGGTGTAACCCTTGCTGTAGTGTGAGATCCTGGTTTCAACTCTCAGAACCACAAAGGAGAGGAGGGTGGGATGAAGAGAAGAGAGAAGAGGAAATGGGAAAGGAATGGGGAAGGGGAGGAAGACCAGGAGGATGGGGAGAGGAAGGAAGGCCAGGAGGAAGCAGGGGAGAAGGGGGGAGGAGGGGGGAAAGGAGGAAGGGGGGGAGGACACAGAGGAGGACGGGGGGGGGGGGAGGACCAGGAAGAAGGGGAGGAAGGAAGGAGTGGGGAGGAGGAAGAAAGAGGAAAACCAGGAGGAGGCAGAGGGAGACTAGTGTGAGTAAGCACCTTAATTAACACTTAGGTGCTTTTCTGCTGTTTTACAGGTAAGACCAGATACCATGCACCATGGAAATGGTAGCAAAGTGGCTGGAGCCCACACTGGTGGGTTCTGGATTACCGTTGGCTTTCTCAGCACCCACCCGCTAGCAGGTGGGTGGGGAAAGGGGTTGGAGAGGAGCATCATCTTCCCGCTGCGGGGAGGGCGCCGTGGGTGTCGCTCCCTCCCAGCGCTGCAGCCCCAATCGTCCCGCAGCTCGCCCGCCCGCCCGCCTGCGTTCCGGGCGATCGGTTTATTAATACTCGGCGCTGCCGAGGCGGATCGCAGCAACAAAGGCGGCTCTCCCGGCGCCCAGCGTCCTTATGTAACTGGGGGAGCTGCGCAGCCCAGGCGGCCTGCCTCACCCCGGGCTGGGCCATCCTCATGAGCACCTGCGAGGCGGCTCACCCTGTGTTCCTCCCTCTGAAGAGCTAGGCATAGCCCCCAGCCTCGGAAGGGGACTGGTGGATAATTTCCAGTCCCAGGGGACCCTTAAGACTGAGCATGCACTCCCTTCCCTCAGCCTCCAGCGCCCCAGGCTCTCCCTCGTCACAACGAGGGAGAGAAAGGCCCAGTGTTGTATGGGACTTCAGGGTGCAGATCTTATGGGTGCATAACAAACTCAGCAACCTCTGGGGGGTGGCCCATCGCTCAGATGAAAAACGGGGGTCCAGGTTGGCTTTACACACACACACACACACACACACACACACACACACACACACACACACA